>RCUC01084018.1:0-14221 GCA_003697995.1 Taxidea taxus jeffersonii
TTTTTTTTGTTTTTTTTTTTTTTTAATATTTTGTTTATTTATTTGAGAGAGAGACAGTGAGAGAGAGCATGAGTGAGGAGAAGGTCAGAGAGAGAAGGTCAGAGGGAGAAGCAGACTCCCCGTGGAGCTGGGAGCCCGATGTGGGACTCTATCCCGGGACTCCAGGATCATGCCCTGAGCCGAAGGCAGTTGCTTAACCAACTGAGCCACTCAGGCGCCCCAGAAACATGGATATTAACAGGCTGGTTTTAATATCTGAATATATCTGTCGGACACTGGATTATTGAGCAATTTTAGTTCCCTCCGAAGTTCAAATATACCTCCCACCAAGGAAAAATTCACATGTAATTAAATGTTCCTTAAAAACAAAACAAAACAAAAACTATGGAACTGTTTCCTCCAATGAGAAGCCATTGAAGGTACTTCCACCAGACTGTTCTATGTAAGACTTCTATGTTCTATGTTCTATGTAAGATTGTAGGAGAAAGAAAGTAGGAGGGGCACCTGGGTGGCTCAGTAGGTTAAAGCCTCTGCCTTCGGCTCCGTTCATGATCCCAGGGTCCTGGGATTGAGCCCCACATCCGGCTCTCTGCTCAGCAGGGAGCCTGCTTCCTCCTCTCTGTCTGCCTGCCTCTCTGCCTACTTGTGATCTCTGTCAAATAAATAAATAAAATCTTCAAAAAAAAAAAAGAAAGTAGGAATAGTTATGTTA
Source organism: Taxidea taxus jeffersonii (assembly GCA_003697995.1). Taxonomy (NCBI): domain Eukaryota; kingdom Metazoa; phylum Chordata; class Mammalia; order Carnivora; family Mustelidae; genus Taxidea; species Taxidea taxus. The sequence continues at coordinate 713 of RCUC01084018.1, forward strand.
GTATCAAAGTGGACTGAAGAGCAAAGAAAATTACCAGAGACAGTAAGAGGCAGAATATAATGGTTATAATGAATATAAAAGTGTCAGTCCATCGGGGAACACAGCAATCCTAAATGTGCATACATTAAACAACAGAGCTGCAAAATATGTGAAGCAAAAAATTAAAGAACTAAAAGGAGAGAGAGGAAAATCCACAATTAAAGTTGGGTACTTTAAACACTAGTGCACTACCAATTAAGAAAAAACTAAGACTGGGGTGCCTAGGTAGCTCAGATGGTTCAATATCTGCCTTCAGCTCAGGTCATGATCTCGGGTTGTGGGATCGAACCCTGCATTGGGTTCCCGGCTCAGCAAGGAGTCTGATTCTCCCTCTCCCTCTACCTCTCTCCCCCTGCTCATACTTTCTCTCTCTGTCTCTTTCATAAATAAATAAATGAATGAATGAATGAATGAATGAATGAATGAATAAATAAATAAATAAATAGAAAAACTTAGACTATAAATAAGGATAAAGAAGAACTCAACTACCTTTAATCAACAGTGTCTATCCAACATTATAGAACGTTCCATTCACCAACACCAGAATACGTGTTCTTGAAGTGTCCATTAGACATATAATAAGACAGAACATATTCTGGACCACAAAACAAACTTCAACAAATTTAAAATAATTGAAATCATGCAAAGTGTGTTCTCTGACCACAGTGGAATCAAATTAGAAATCAGTAACAGGAATATAATAGGAAAATCTCCAAGCACCTGGAAACTAAACAATACACTTCTAAAAGATTTATGGGCTTAGGGGCGCCTGGGTGATTCAGTGGGTTAAGTCTCTGCCTTCAGCTCAGGTCATGATCTCAGGGTCCTGGTATCAAGTCCCGCATCAGGCTCTCTGCTCAGCAGGGAGCCTGCTTCCCCTGCTTTCTCTGCCTGCCTCTCTGCCTATTGTGATCTCTTTCTCGCTCTCTGTTAAATAAATTAAGTAAAATCTAAAAAAAAAAAAATTTATGAGCTAAAGAGGAAGTCTCCAGGGAAATAAATAATTACAATGAACAGGGAAATAAATAATTACAATGGATTTGGTGAAAATCCAAATATAACCTAATAACTTGTGGGACATGGCTAAAGTAGTGCTGAGAGGGAAATTTATAGCAATAAATGAATACATTGGAAAAGAAGAAAAGCCTTAAATCAATAGTTTAAGCTCCCACTTTCAGAACCTAGAAAAAGAACAGCAAAATCAACCCAGAGCAAATAAATAAGGAAGTAATAAAGATAAAAGCAGAAAGCAATGAAATTGAAAACAGTAACATAATAAAGGAAAATCAATGAAATGAAGAACCGGCTCCTTGAAAAGACCAATAAAATCGATCTAGGAAATTGACACAGGAAAAAGAGCAGGACCAAGTTATCAATATCAAGATTGGTACTGAGACTATCACTACAGACCTTGCAGGTATCAAGAAGGGTAATCAGAGAATGCTGTGAACAACTTTGAACAACTCTACATGCATTCGTTTGACAACTTACATGAAATGGACCACTTTCTTGTAAAACACAAACTTCCACAATCCACTTAACGTGAAATAGATATTTTCAATGTTTCTGTAACTATTAAGGATGTAGTATTAATAATTTAAAAACTAAAAGGAAAAAAAAGCATCTCCAGACCCAGATGTTTTGATCAGAGAAGTCTACTAAATGTTTAAAGAAGAATTAACACCAATTGTATGTGATCTCTTCTAGGAATCAGAAGGGAACACATTCCAGTTCATTTTATGAAGCTGGTATTACTCAGATACCCAAATCATACAAAATCAGTCCAAGAAAAGAAAACTGTAGACCGATATCCTCCATGGCCATAGACAATAAAAACGTTTTTGGGGGGTCTGTAACAAATTATTTGCAAATAGAATTCAGCAGTATGAAAAAAGAATTACTCACCTTGACCAAGTGGAATTTGTTCTGGGAATAGAAGACTGGTTCAGTATTCACAATGAAATCAGGATATTTAAAAGGTGTATTAAAAGGCTGAAGAGGAAAATCACTAGTTCATATGAATCAACGTAGAAAAAAAAATTTGATAAATATTAATGGCTATTCATGACCTGAAAAATAGGACATGGAAAATAAAAATACAATGTCATTTCTAGTGTCTCAAAAAAGATACTTAGGTAAAAATTTAGCAATATATGTATACGACTTGTATTTTGAAAGCTATATGATGCTGATAAAGATAATTTTTAAAAACTTAAAGGAGAACATATTACTATGTTCATGTATTGTAAAATGATACACTAAAGATGAAAATTCTCCCCAAATTCATAAACAAGTTTAATATAATACTTGTGAAAATTCCACTAGGAATTTTTGTTGACATAGACAAATTATTCTCAAGTGATATAGAAAGGTGGTCAATTAAAATAGTTTTAAACCATTTTGGAAAAAAAAGTGTAATGTGGGAGAAATGAGTCTATGTGACTTTAAGACATTATAGCTACAGAAATCAAGACTGCCATGTTGGCAGAAGGATAGACACATAGGTCAATAAAACAGAATTTAGAACTCAGAAACAGATCTACACAAATATGCCCAACTGATTTGACAAAAACAAAGAGGCAGTTCAATGGAGGAATGATATTCTTTCAGTTCCTTTCCCTGGAACAGTTGGGAAACCAGTCCATTCTCAACCTGAATTTTACATCTTATACAAAACTGATTCAAAAACTTTTCTGAACTTTAATGTAAAACATACAACTATAAAACTTCCAGAAAAAAAAGAGAAAATCTTTGAGATTTTAAGCTAGGCAGAGTTCTTAGAATTGACACCAAAAACACAATCCACAGAAGAACAAAAATGGTAAATGGGGCTTCATGAAGTTGTTGTTGTTTTTTTTTTTTAATTATCTTTTTCTCTGCAAAACACCCTGTTAGGAGGATGAAAAGACAAACCATAGACTTGGAGAAGACTTTTCCGAAAGATCAGTACATATAAAGAAACCTCAAAACTCAACAACAACAAAAAACCAAAACCAAAACCAAAAAAACCCGGTGAGGAAGTGGACAAAAGACAGGGAGAGCCATTTCACAGAAGAGAACATACAGATGGCAAGTCAGCACATGAAAAGATGTTCAACATCATTAACCATTAGGGAAGTACAGATTAGAAGTGTAAGGTGAGATCAGTGCCCACCTGTCAGAATGGCTAACATAAAAAGTAGTGAATGCCAGTACCCGCAAGGATGTGGAACAGTTGAATTGTATATCCGTGCAGTGCTAGGAAGAATGTAAAATGGCAAAGCCACTTTGGTAAATAGTTTCAATTTCTTTATTGAAGAACTAAGCATGCAGGCACCATACAAACTAGCGCTTGTCCTCCTGCATATTTATCGGAGAGAAATGAAAACTTGTGTTCACGCTAAACCTATACACAGATTTTTGATTCAGAACAGAAACAACCTAGATAGTTTTCAGTGGGTGAATGGTTACACGGCAGTGTATGGTTATGTTATAAACGTGTGTGTGTGTATGTGTGTGTGTGTGTGTGTGTGTGTGTGTGTTTATCCATACTATGGAATACTACTCAGCCAGAAAGAAAGAAGATACACTTGATGCATGCATCAACCTGGGTGAATCTCCAGAGAATTGTGTTGAATGTAAAAAAAATTCAATCCCACAACGTTGCATATAGTATGGTAAAATTTATATAGATTTCTCGAGATTTCAAAATTGTAGAAATGGAAAATGGAATTTTCATTGCCAAGGGTTAAGGAGGGGTTGGAAGCAGGAGGGGAGCGGGCATGGTTGTGAAAAGGGCAGCCTGAGAAATCCTCATGTGGGTGGAAGGGTGCCGGTCTTGATTGTATTGATATTATTATAGAACACTGTCTCGATACTGCAACCTCCCCATAGAGGGAAACCAGGTAAGAGGCACATGGATCTCTCTGTTTATTTCTTACAACTGCATGTGAATCTACAATTATCTTAAAAAGGTTAACTGAAGGGCACCTGGGTGGCTCAGTGGATTAAGCCTCTGCCTTCGGCCTAGGTCATGATTTCAGGGTCCTGGGATTGAGCCTCACATTGGGCTCTGCTCAGCAGGGAGCCTGCTTCCCCCTTTCTCTCCCTGCCTCTCTGTCTACTTGTGATCTCTCTGTCAAATAAATAAATAAAATCTTAAAAAAAAAGAGAGATTAACTGAAAAAATATCAAGTTAAAAATAGTAAATGCTACAAAGGGAATGAACAGATGGGGAACAACTAGGCAGGTAGATAGGATGTTCAGAGAATGCCTCTTTGAGGAGGTGGCATTTCAATTAATCTACAAATGTTGAGAAGCACCAGCTTTATAGAGCAGGAGTGTATACCAGACAGACCGAAACACTCAAGAGACCCTGTGTTGTGAAACTCTTCACCGAGAGGTGTTCCATCCCTCTGGTTTAGAGGGCAAAATGGAATATGCAGCCTTGCCCCAACAGAATGCCCTGTTCATGTCCACTGCAATGAGGGCCATGCTGTCTCAGCACTCTTCTCCCAATGTAACGTATTCCAAGGGTGTTCACACACCTGCATCCAGGGGATTATTTTAGTCAAGCTTCAGGAGTTGCCATAGTATCTTTCAATCAGCAAACATTTATTGGGCACTTTACGGCAGTGCTTCTCACAGAATTTTGTCACACACACTCACTGGGCTCTGAAAACTACCCTGTGGAATAGAAAGTAGCAACACCTTTGCTTTCCTTTTGCATATGAGGGTGTTGAGACTGCGAAGTCGAGGTTAAGTGATGTGTTCAGATGTGCTTGATATAGCAGATATAGGACTCAAATCTGGTATATATAATTCTAAAGTCCATATTTTTTTCCATTGTGCCCTCAGGATGGTAGTATATTATTTACTATAATAATGTAAGGAGCATATAAATAAAAATGTGCTTTTCATTAAGGAGACATAATTGGCATTGAAAATATTATCAGGAAATAGGAGCAAGCACTTATTTTTGCTGCCAACTAACATAATGAAGGTAGTAAGGTTGTGAAATAGAGGAGGAATAATATAATAATTCCACCAAATATTTTAAACATTTTTGTCAGCGCTGTTCACTAAATTCTTATTCTCCCCCATATCCCTACCCACAACTTGTTAGTGGCGACAATTGTATTTATACCCTAAATTATCACATATGCTAGACTTGGTTTCTATATATTCTTTTCCACTAACTCATGTGTTGATGTTGGTGCTACGTAGTTTTGATTATTATGACTTTATAGTGTATTTTAATTTTGCATGTGGTGAGTTTTTTTTCAAGGGGATGGATATGAATGGATTTAAAAATTATTTTTCCCCTAAAACATCACTCTTGGAGCACTTTGTGGCTCAGTTGGTAAAGCGACTGCTTTTAGCTCAGGTCACCACAGAGGAGTCCCAGGATCCGGTTCTGCATCAGGTTCCCTGCTCAGCAGGGAGTCTGCTTCTCCCTCCTCCTCTCTCATGCTTGCTCTCTCTCAAATAAATAAATAAAATCTTTTTAAAAGCATATTTTATTTATTTATTTGACAGAGAAGGAGAGATCACCATTAGGCAGAGAGGCAGGCAGAGAGAGGGGGAAAGCAGGCTCCCCATTGAGCAGGGAGCCCCATGGGGGGCTCGATCCCAGGACCCTGAGACCATGACCTGAGCTGAATGCAGAGGCTTAACCCACTGAGCCACCCAGGCGCCCTAGATAAATAAAATCTTTAAAAAAATAAATAAAAATAAAACATCACCTCTCATTAGATGAATAATTTTTCACATGCAGTAAAGAAAAAGATAAGTAGAGGTAACTCAAAGGAAAAGGGAAGCTGTGATTATGTTATAGTCCTCAGAACCGTGCTCAGAATCTCTTTAGATAAGAACATCAAATGTATGGAATATTATACAACAGGCTTTCATACTTTATCCCTTTTGGAGACATACTAATTAGGCAATAAATACATGTGGAATGAATGTATATTCTTTTTTAATATTGGGTTTAATTTTATCCCATGCATTAATTGGTTATATAGATATGTCACATAATTTCCAAGTAGCCCTCTTCTGTCCTGTTATTCTTTGTCAGAGCATCCTGTTCATCTCCAGCCTAGCACTTACTGCAGTCTGTAATTTTTTCTTGTATTTGCTGGTTTATTATCTCTTCTCCTTACTGGAATGGAGAGTCTGTGAAGATAAGGATTGCACTCATCATGTTTCATGCTTCATATTCAGTTCTTAGGCAGATGTTCAGTAACCATTTGTTGAAAAATTTGTTGAATTAATTTAGTTTAAATAAACTTATTTTTCCAGAAGGATTAGGAAACAAACTTTTGCCTTCTGGAACAATTCTTGTCACTTTGTAAAACAAAAATAATCCCTTCTCTGGAGAACTCTAATACGTGTAACTTAACTGTTGATGACTTAAAAAAAAAAAAAACATGTTTGGTAATGATTCATAAATTATATCATCATAAATTAGTTATCATGTAGTTCTGGGAAAACATACTGACTCTTTGGACTATGTGTACTGTATAAAATTTTTGGAGCCCATATTTTTAAATGTGGAATATAAGGCAGAGGATTTGTGGTTTAAGACCTGTGATAGTCATAAAAGACCCTGGCTGAGGTGACTTTAGAAATGTTTCCTTTTGTGAATGGGGCCATAGTGCCCTGAAGCCCTTGAAGAAATACGGTTACCCTCGTGGACTGTCTTTCCCGGCTCACTTTTACTTGGCTAGAAATTTAATTTCAAGTAATCATTGGGTAGGTGATGATGTTCTGCTGCCTCCTTGAGCTGAACGAATTAAAATGTGAAGTTCTCATAGTTCGTAAGTGGGTAGGAGTTCATTGGATATAGCCCATTAGTCACTTAATTTTTATGCTGTATAAATGGGGCGTCTCTTTGCCATCTTGCTCCAAGGGACTTTATGGAAAGCCATAAAGAGGGACCGTAAATTTGCAGCCATGTACTTCGTGACCACATCACCCCTTTTGGTTCAGTCCCCCTTTCAGGGATGATTTTGTTGCAGGCAATTTCTTGCCCCAGGGCCAGAGAGTAAATGTTCACCTTAAAATCCTTCCTTTTAAGAATGATCCTTTTCCCTGAGAAGTTCGTCTAAGCTCTTTTATTTTTTTTCCCCTCCAAACAAGGGAAATTGTGAGGCTCAGCAAAAAATGGAGGCACAAACCAAGCAGAGTTGAAGTTGATTGCATAGAACATATATATATGCATTGCTTCTTACCTTAATAAATTGCACTTTACTTTCAGGGTTGGTGAGTCTAAATGGGGCCAAAAAGCGAAAAGGTGACAATTTCATCATTATTTATGAATTCCTTTTTTGAGCTATTTCTTACTATCTTGTGTCTGTACAAAGATTTTCTTTTATTTTTAGGATGTAGAAAAGTGACACTGTGTTTCCCCACTCCCTCATAATCCTTTATTTATAATTTAAAATGTAGAGAATTTGTATATACTTGCATATAACTTAGAACAGAGCAGGCGGAAGTTATTTTGGTTTATATCAGAAGCTCAACACACTATTCTTGATATGAAATCTTAAATTATTGGCGATTTCCATTTAGACTTTCTTTTTTTATCATCATGAAGCTTGAAATGTGTCTTAACCCATTATGGGAGTATGAATCAAGGTTGGTGTTTTATTTGCCATTCCTTTGTTCTAAAATTTCATTAGACATTTTCTTAGTGAAAAATTAATTGATCCTGGGGTGGTGGTGATAAATCATTGGAGGTGAAGCCAAATCGATTTTTGTACCACCTCTCACTTGTTTCTATCTTAGTGGAATTAACTCTATTAGGTTCTGAGACTGTTTATGGGTATTATAAAACATTTACATCTTGATGTATTAAGGTACTTGAGTGTTTTTTAGCCATTATTAAGGGAATTATATTAGGATTAGTCTTGTTATCAATCTCTGTATCTGGCACCTAGCTAAGAACTGGCTGTTTTATCCTCATTAAAGCCATAAATAGAACCTCATTAACTAGCACATGCCAAGTGCCAAGGCTGGTGGCAAAAACTTCTGCTTTAGAGGAGACCACGGGTTCCTGAGCATCACAAGTTAAAGAAATAAGTTGCTGACATTTTGTAAAGAGCTTTCTCTGCAGAATAGTGCCCTGCCCCCTTGGAGTTTGAAAATACCACAGGAGGTGAAGATTCCATGGAAACTTGAAACAATTGGGACTGACGAATTTAATCCCTTTGATGTACTTGTGAAATTCTCACTAAAGACAGATCTAATTCTGTACTGGTCTTGAGGAAAGAACACTGAGAGTGACTGTATAGAAGATTATTATGGAGAAGTAATATGTAAGCAAAATATTGAACATTGACCACGCAATACATTTGCTCTTGAGTAAGGCTCTGGATGTTGGGTTTGATTATATTTATTTGAATTTTCTTTTGCCATCAAGATTAGTTCTAATCAGCTTAGACGAAACCTGGCTGAAAGATTATAAACAAAAGATAATGGTAAATGGTAATGTTCCCACTTGGCCCAGATCTGGGGAGAATGGAGGAGAGATTCATAACAGTTTGGGCTAGGTGAGGCCTTTTTTTTTTTGTTTTTAATGATCTGGAAAGGAAAGTAAATTGCCTGCTAATCAAATTTGTAGACAATATTAAATTGGAAGGTGTTGCAAACAGGAGTGTGGACTGACAATATTATACAAGCCTTCCCTAAGCAGGTTGAAAATATGAACAAAAAAGATTAAAATGAGATTAAACTTGGAAAAGATGGGCTAATTCCTTTTGGGGGGGTGGTTAGGGAGAGGGGAATAAAGGGAATCCTGACACGAAGCTGATAGGAAAAACCACAAGAACAAATATCAACCGGAGAGATAGGGGAGAACACACCAACATTCTGTGCAGGTTTCTGTGGTGTTATCCCAGAGCTCTTCCTTATTACATGGCCTGAGGGAGATAAACTGTAGTCTCCCAGATCAGAGCCTACCTCCGTCATTCTTGTGCACAAACTCTGGGGTTGTCCCTCTGCCTGCTGTCCTTCCATTTTCCAATCTCTTCCTTTTTTTCATTCTTTCATATCCATCAGCTCACCCACCTCTAGTCTGTAGCATTTATTTCTGGTATCTTCAGTAGGAGAAAGATGGAGACAGATTGGGGAAAGGCTGGCAACAGCGAGTGAAGCAGATTAAGGGAAGGGAAGGCTTAATTTATGAGGAGAGATTAAAGGCGTGGAATTTGCATAGCTCGTCTAAGCAGCATCTAAAAGAGGACACAAGTGCAGAGGCACTTAGGTGATATAAACAGGAAGGTGGCCGTGACATTGTTTAGCCCTATGAGCAGGGGTATTGCCAGAAGTAATTAAGATAGGGAAATTATATAATCAAAATTCATTGCAGGAGAAAATTAAGGGTTGGAAATGTAGTAGTCTACGTGTCCATCCTAGTCAGTACCCAAACCAGGCACATCTGAAAGGTTTTGACTGCACTGAATATGTATTTGCTTATGAACAGGAAATCCAAGAAGCAAACCAGCATGCATACACCTTCATATATAAAATAGATGGCTATTTCTTTTTACTTTTTACTTTACTTTAAATATACATATACATATTATATTTCTTTTTACTTTTAATATATATACATATACATATACATTATATTCTTTTCTTTTTACTTTAAATATACATATACATATACAGTATATGTGTATATATATGTATATATATATACACACACACACACACCTGTGTGTGTGTGTTTGTGTAGTATCTAGTAAGATAGTCTAACATCTGTAAGCAGATCTGCATGTTGATAGCCCATTGACACATGAAAAGACAAGAGAGCTAACATCTATTGAACATCTGGTGGGGGATATAATGAGATATGAGTTATATTGAACAGTGAACATTCAGAGATGCTTACTCTGTGCCGGATGCTGGGACAGGCAATTTACAAACATCTGATTGAATTGTTGCCATAACTTTGTGAAATATGCACTGTTATGATCCCATTTTACAGATGAGGAAAGCAAATTTCAGAGACGTCTGTACACTGGCCGGTGTCACTCAGCATGGGAGCAGAGAAGCTTGGAGATTACAAAACGACTCTGGACCCATACTTTAAAATAGTAGTTGGCAGATAGGTACATGAGAACATTACCATGAAGATGTCAGGAGAGAAATAGCTTCACTGAAGGTGTGGGCCTTGCAGGTTTTGTTCCTGAATTTATAGCAGAGGAAGGAGGGAAGTACTCAGAGTAAAGGAACTCAGCATGGAGTGGGGACTTTGTTTTTATGGGAGTGCTGAGTAAGGAATAGCAGTGCTGGTGGTAATAGTAATAGGAATATCCATAAGAATAGCAGTCAAGGGGCACCTGGGTGGCTCAGTGGGTTAAGCCTCTGCCTTTGGCTCAGGTCATGATCTCAGGGTCCTGGGATCGAGCCCCACATCGGGCTCTCTGCTTGGCAAGGGGCCTGCTTCCCCCTCTCTCTCTGCCTGCTTCTCTGCCTACTTGTGATCTCTGTCTATCAAGTAAATAAAAAAAATAAAATAAAAAAAGAATAGCAGTCGAATTCCTTAAGTGTTCCATGAGTCCCATAATAATATTGATGCTTTATATGTATTCCTTGTGAATCCTCATAGAAAGCATCTGAGGATTATGAAGGTCAGAATGATTAAAAACCAGAACCTAAATCAAAACCAAACCTTCCCACATATCACTGCATCACTGTGAAGTGGCCTGGGTTGGAACCCAGGCAGTTTGACCTAAGCTACCTTGCTTCCTACCTGACCTGAATGTAACATGGAAGGATGTTAGACCATAATGGGCATATAGGGACAGAAATAGGATCAGCATTTATTATCAGGCAAAACAAGGACATATTTTCTATGCATGGTAAGTTATTAACTGCTTCTGAGTAGAGAAAGAATATTATCTCCATATGCTGAGAAGTAAAAGTTCTGAATTAAAGGTATCACGTCTAAGTTTAAATTTTGGGAGAAGCTATCTTCATCTAAATTCACAAGTATTGACTAGTTCTTGGGAACAGTCCCAGATTGTGCACAGACCAGCATGCCCAATCTGGAGACAGATGGACATGGTGTAATCTAGAAACGAAACATCTAGGGGGGAATTTTAACAAGGTGATTTTTGTCTCTTCTTTTTTGAACAGTGGATTTGACATCTGGGCATGACTTCAGGGCCTTCTTATTCCTTGGACTATGACCTTTTCTCTTAAGGAATATTTAAGCAATCTGATTTCTATCAACCTGGAAGACTTTCAGTACCATGGAGAGTGAGATTTGCCTAATAACAAGGCTACTTATTTTTTGAGCATTTTCTCTGTGCCAGATATGTCATTAAGCATTTTGCAGGCATTGTCTCATTCAGTCCATTCTTAGAACCTTAGCAACCTGCCTCTTAGGTAGGCACTAGTACCCTCAGTTGACAGGATCAACATTTCAAAAAATTGAGTGGTTTTGTGTACATTGTCACACTGTTGCAAGGTGACTAAGCCAGGATTTGATCCAACATCTAGCAGACACTACTATTATTTTCTATTGCAGAGAATAGATGCAATTTTCTGTTTATTCTGGTTTATCCCGTTTCTCCTCAAGCAGGCTCTGCAGTTGTAATGGAAACATCAACAACCAGAGGTCCATTTTCTTGGTTTAGTTATGCTGGGTGAACGTCAAATAGTATTTACAGGTATCATGCAGCATCAAAAACAGGAAGAAAATGAATATTCCCTTAAAAGTTGGGTGATTTAAACTCCAGGAAGGATGACTAACTCCATGCATAGTTATTTCACTAGTTCATCCATATCTCTCTGGGTGTCATGAGCCTAGGAGTGACAGAGATTCAGTGACACATTGTAGAGGGATCTACAATGAATACATATACACAGGTGCACTTTTTCTTTCTTTCTTTACAATCCTCTAATTAGTAGTTGCATATCTCTGGTAAGTCCTCTGTGGTTTGACAGTGAGTGGCAGAGATATGGCCAAATTATATGCAATGGCATTTTTAATTTATTGCCTTCTCCTGTCTTCTCTAATGCAAAACCAACTTTGTTCCTGAAGCTGTTCTCATTTTGAGGGAAAGAGAAAGGAAAGGTTTCCAAGTGCATGGCCATGATGCAGAAAAGCAATTCTTTATGTTGAATCATGTGGAGTATTAGAATGGATGGAGGGAAGCAGCTTCTCCTGTGCTTGTTTTTACTGGTATTCCATAAAGAGCATTAGCTATTAATTAGACTTGCACAACATCTAGGCCGTTGGTGCTCAGATGGTGGATGATAATCATTTCACCCCATTATTCATATTATCTACTTAGCAGCTAGAAAATATAATTTCTCTTGCAATTTTATCCCTTTTCATTCTTTGGCTTCACTAATGGCACTGAAATTAACTAGTTCGCTCAATCTCGTTGCCTAAGCCATCAGTACTGCCTAGGGGTAGTTCAGAAATCAATTTTCAACCAGTTCACACCTGTACCTAAAGCAAACACCAACGATATTTGCTCGTAAGCTGCCAGCATTTGGAAGAGTCACCGTGCTCATAAGGCCCTAGCATATACTGCCCTGCCCAGATGAAACATGACATTCAGAACCGGTATTGAAGATGCCAGTTTGAGGTGTGTTGCAGAGTTAGGGCAAATGTTTCCATTCACTTAATGCGATTTTCCAACCTGTATGCTGGAGGAAGAAACCGCAACAACAATGTTTTATAGCTTTTAATATGGTGTTAGTGTTTTCCTTGAGTCAGGACAAGTTGGGCATGATTCCAAAAGGCGGAAAAGTCCTTGGTTTCTTTCATGCCACCTTGTAAACTGAACAACTATTCAATCATCAGGCAGAATGCCCCTGACCTCAGAGGCTCTGGTGGGAATGGAAATTATTTTTCTTGATCAGTCATTGGTATTCAGTTAAGTGCTATACACGCTGGGTTATCTTAGAGGTATTGAGACTCCATCTACATTATATACAGGTGTATAGAGAACACATTGTTCTTTTTTTTTAAGATTTTATTTATTTATTTGACAGACAGAGATCACAAGTAGGCAGAGGCAGGCAGAGAGAGAGGAAAGGAAGCAGGCTCCCTGCTGAGCAGAGAGCCCAATGTGGGGCTCGATCCCAGGACCTTGGGATCATGACCTGAGCTGAAGGCAGAGGCTTTAACCCACTGAGCCACCCAGGTGCCCCCACATTGTTCTTCTTATTAAAGACTTTTTAACTGTAATTTTTGAACTTTGGTGAAAACAGATATACTTCCAAATGGGTAATATGTTTGTTATTCCCTTGCCTGACACATAAAACCCTAGGGCATAGGGGGAATTTACAGAAACAAGGGTTTAAAAGAAACATACAAAATTGGGTAGGCTCACACTGAGAAAAGCAAGGAAGCCTCAGAAATTTTGACTTTACCATTGTAGTTTCATTTCAGTACTAAACTATAGGGATTTAAGTAAAAGGAAAATTAAAAATAATGCCTAAAAATACTGAAGACTCTGTCACAGT
>RCUC01084029.1:0-14046 GCA_003697995.1 Taxidea taxus jeffersonii
GAGTCACTTTAAAAAAACCTATCTCTTTTCATAGCCAAATATGAAATCATATACTTAGCTGATTTTCTTCTGTTAAAAACTAATACTGAGACGCATTCCCCAATAACCTACCATTAGGCAATGAAGCTCTTTCTACCATTTATATAAATTTCTTAGCTCAGGTGCCACTGGACCTATATCAACATCCCTCCTAACAGGAAGTATTTTTGCTAAAAGACTTCAGTGGTTTCAAAAAAAAGTTTTCATAAAAGTAGAGATGACAGAATTGTAAATATAAAAGCATTCCAGAACAAAGAGCATTTATGTGTATCAAATAAAATTTCCATTTACTTTTTACAAGACTGCCACAGACACATGAAGTTGTGTCCAGGTTTTCTCACTGGATCCCCTTGTTGACTAGATGCACTGAATGGAGAAGGCTGGGAAGTGTTAGGTTGGCTCTGCACTTGCACAGCTGGTGAAGGCGTCATAGGAGTGTTCTGTGAAAAAACAACCATGCAGTTTGTGAGATGACACTGAAAGACATTCACATTTTATAGTATAGGCATAAAATGATTATAATGACAATTGTGATTACATTGCTCATTATGTACTTCTAACAGAATTCACACTTGTAGTTAGTAATTATTTCTTAAAAATTCTTTAAAAAAGATAATTATTTTTATAAAAATAATTAGGAAAGATTCTTTTATTTCATATGAACCACAAAGGCAAGAGCACATTGTTAATGTTACAGGATATAAATTATTTAGAATTAAGAAGTTTTAGATCAATAAATTAGGCAGAAACACAACTATAGATTAAAATGAGGAATAAATCTACTATAAATATATCCGCTGATTTACTTATATACATTCTGCACAAGAACCAATCAATTGCAAATTAATCTTTCTTTGTATATATTTCCTTTCAGATTTTTTAATGATTACAACATAAAACAATCACAGCAAAACGCAAAGAAAATTTCTGATGTTAAAAATGAAGTAACCACAAGTAGAATGTTATGTATATTGTTTATGTATAATGTATATAAAATGTAAATATTATTTTATAGTAAGCTGTTTTAACAACTTTAGTCTTTAACGTTGTTCAGTTTCAGCTTTTGACGGACAATACAAGTTAAAGAATTCTAATTCTAATTCTAATTCATAAGTCTTTTAAATATAAGCTATGTTTTCTTCTTCTGTAGCCTATCCCTTTGTCTCTGAAAAATACATAATTATAATATAGCTTAAAGCAATTCGAGGCAAAATATTTTCTTTGAACCTTAACTCAGTATCACAAAGGGAAAAATAATAATGAATTTCTCATATAGAAATGGTAGCACACCATTTTCAAAGCATTGTTTAATGGCAATAAATTTAAACTCTGGAAAAATATTAAATATACTCATTCACTTATTAGATAATATTGGAAATAGTTGGGCAAAACTAGTTAAAAATTTCTGCAAACAGATTAAAATCCATAATAATTAGAAAAAGGCAATATGCTATAAGGCTAGAGCATAAAAATGAAAAAAGAAAAGAAAATGCTGAAAAAAAGTTTAGAAATGTGAAGTCCTAGGACCCTTTGAGTTCCAAGTTCTAAGAAGAAAAAATCTACTCTTGGGATGTGATTGAAGTTGTTTCCATAATAGGATCTGGTCCCATCCTTAAGATTTTATAATATGGTCAGTGAGACCTGACACATCAGTACTCAAACTTTCAATTTGTCTTTAAGCTAGTTATGTGACTCAGGGCAATCTATTTAACCTCTGTGATCCTCAGTTTCCTCATCTATAAACTGAAGTAATGAAATCTTAACATAAGGAATTGTGGGAAGACTAGAGAAACTACAGATGAAGAGCCTAGTTCTAGATTCTCAACAAATGGCAACATTTATGCTAGAAGTCCAAATAGACAAGGGAATCTATACTTTGGAGGAAAGATAATGAGTCCGCTTTGGGGACAGTGGCAGATCAACTACAAATGTCTATTAATAGAAGTTAATGCTGGAAACACGGATCTGACAATCATTCTCCTGGGAACTGTTAAAGCCATAAAAACTGATGCTGAGAAAGCAGACAAAAGGAAAAAAAAAAGGATCAGAGACAAAGGAATGGAAGGTAACATCAGAATTAGTCTATTTATCAAAAGAATTACTCAAATTGTTTCCCTGAAATGAAAATATTGCAATAAAAATCCAAGAAATTCTAATAAGAGGAATAACCAAGAGAATCAGTTTCAGCCAAATACAAATATTAGAGAGTAACAAGTTACAAATGTCCCAGAATTTTAATTAAAGGGTAAATTTGGGGCACCTGCGTGGCTCAGTGGGTTAAAGCCTCTGCCTTCGGCTCAGGTTATGATCCCAGGGTCCTGGGATCGAGCCCCGCATCAGGCTCTCTGCTCAGTAGGGAGCCTGCTTCCTCCTCTCTCTCTGCCTGTGTCTCTGCCTACTTGTGATCTCTGTCTGTCAAATAAATAAATAAAATCTTTAAAAAAGGGGGGGGGAATTTGCCAGAAGCATCAAATTCCCTCAGAATGAACCTTCTGGTTCCCTTTTCTATTACCATTTAAATTAGGTATTTTATTGAATATCTTGTCATATATTTGTAGATTAAGATTATTTTATTTTCAAAAGTGCTAACAAATCTTTAACCTCTTTTTTTTTTTCCTTTGTGGAACTCTTATTTGGTGTCACATAGAAAATTTAACAAATAATCACAAGATATTTTGACCCCAAATGTGAATGAGGGATGTGGCAAGGATGACTGAAATTAATCTAAGCTGTTACATTAATAATGAATAAAGACACATTAACCAAATGCAACATGTAAAAAACGTGTGGATCTTAATTCAAATGAGCTGTTTTAAAAAAACCAAACCCAAGTTGTTTCTAAAAGACAACTAGAAAACAATGAACTGGGTGTGAGACAATATTAAACACACTACTATTTCTGCTAGATGTGATTTGGTATTGGAGAGAGAGAGAGATCTAAATAGTTAAAAGTACTTAACTATTAGAGAAATAGATTCTGATTTACTGGCAAAATGAAATAATGTTTGATACTTGTTTTAAAGTACTCCAAGAAAAAAAAATGATTGTGAAGAACAGATGAAACTAAAAAGGTAAATGGTAATAATATTTTAAGCTAGGTGATAGACACATGAAGACTTCTTGGCTCTACTTTTGTATATATTGGAAAAAATTTTACAATAACAAAAAGAATTAAATAGATCTAAATATATCACTGAAACAAAAAGAATTAAAGTACGTTTTTTAAAAAAATTTTATTTATTGGAGAAAGAGAATAGCGAGAGAGAGCATCAACAGAGGGTGGGGAGAGGGAGAAACAGGTTTCCCACCGAGCAGGAAGCCCGTAGTGGGGCTCAATCCCAGAATCCTGGGATCACGACCTGAGCCAAAGGCAGACACTTAACCAACTCAGCCACCCAGGCACCCCATGAATTAAAGTACTTATAGAATATACCAAATGAGAAATTCTAGGACTCGTATTTCCTTTGATCATAAGGGTGAATATTTTTAGGTTTCTTCTTGTTATTAAAAAAATTACACATTCCTGAGGTGCCTGTGTGGCTCAGTCAGTTAATCACCCTACTCTTAATTCTGGCTCAAGTCATGATCTCAGGGTCATGAGATCCAACCCAGTGACTACACTCTGCACTCAGCACAGAGTCTGCTTAAAAGACTCACTCTCCCTCTCCCTTTGCCCCTCTCCCAATAAATAAACAAACAAATAAATAAATATCAATTGATTAATAAAAAATTAGGTCTTTTACATGTTAGTGCAAAATATATTTCTTTTAGGATATATGTTTACTTTTTCTTAACCTTATTATTTTTCTAAAAATATTTATATGACATGGAGAGAGAGAGTGTACAAGCAGGGGGAGTGGCAGGCAGAGGAAGAGGGAGAAACAGACTCCCCACTGAGCAGGGAGCCTGATGTGGGGCTCGATCCCAGGACCCTGAGATCATGACCTGAGCCGAAGGCAGAGGCTTAACCCCACTGAGCCACCCAGGTGCCCCTTAACCTTATTATTTACTATGAATTGCTAGATCTTCAGCCATAACCCTAACTCAAGTGTAAATGTAAAAGTAGGTTTCAAAGTCATAGTTTTTGGAATGATCCCTCTTGAAGAATATTCTCTATCATCTACTCTATTGAGGAAGAGCTATTTTTTTTTTATACTACAGGTTTGGGGTTTTTCCCCCCAAATCAAAGCCACAAATCCAGCAGTGAGTGACCAAAAAAGTAAAATTACACAAAGGATGCAAAACAACTATGTGATTTATTCTGCAACATAAAACTAACTGAAAAAGTTAATGCAGCAATTTTATTATTGCTTTTTGTTAAAAAAATTTTTTTTAATCTTGCTTTCTTCTATTACCTTTTCAAGATTATGCTTTCCTCTATCATCTTTTCAAGAGTAAATTATGGCTAAAAATTCTAAATTAAAGTGATAATTTTTAAGATATATTTATTTACTTGAGAGAGAGACAGAAACCACACAAGCAGGGGGAGGGGCAGAAGGAGAGAGAAAAAATCCTTAAGCAGACTCCTCCCTGAGCACAAAGCCCTGAGATCATGACCTGAGCTGAAATCAAGAGTTGGACCCTTAACCGACTGAACACCCAGGAGCCCCTAGAGTGATAATAATTTCTGATATAAGACTTGGGATTTGAGGCTCTTAAACCCTTATGTTCTTAGTACTAAACTTTAAAAACTTTAGAAAGATAAAAATTTAAACACTTCAATTTGTGTTAGAAAGATACAAATTCATAACCTATTCTCAAAATAAATTCATTGCTAGGTAGTAATTAAACAGTTTGTTCAATTCTAGCTACAGATTTTGAAAGCCACTTATAAAATAGAACTGACTTAAGATAAATAGGATGACAAATAACCAGACATCCTGACACTCAGATCTACTTGAAGGAACTAAGAAAGTATATTCTAAAACACAGGCAAGGAAGGAGAGATACTCTGAAAACGTTATAAGGAAAAAAAATTAGATTTACTCTATATGTGATATAAAAGTGTTTATACTTAGTCTAAATGTACAAATCTTTTGATAACAGAATTAAGACAATTATAGGAATCACTGGGAAAGAGATCTCTGTGAGTATGGGAAAGTAACTTCAATTTTTAAAAATGAGGGTTTGGGACAAGATAATATCTAAGATTCTTTCTGTTCTTACATTCCTTCATGTTTTTAAACTACCAAGTTTTTTACTCTTACGAAGTATATAAGCTAGATAATCAATACATACCAAGACTGGCTTATAAGGACACATTAAAATGCAAAAACAATTATTATGTTTAGTGGTAATGCTTTTCTGTTTTTACAATGTGCTACTACCCTACAAATTTAAGCAGTAGTACTCTTAAGAAAATATTGAAATGATAATTCCTGGGGTTCTTGCTAAAATGATCTTGGCTATGACTAAATGCTGCCCCCTTGAGGCTACAGATCTGCGTTCTGATGGGTTGAATAACTTCAAGCTCTTTATCAAAGAAAGGAAGGGACCAGGAAGATACCAAAATTCAGTGTGACACAGTACCATATTAGCAATGGTTCAACGGAATTGAGGAAAAGCACATATAAAACACCTTAAATAAATACATCCTTAAGTAAACTACTTTTACATACAAAAATTTATCATGTCTTCAGATCATGGGATTAACAGCTATTGTTCTGTTCAACATGTGTTTTACATGCCCCTGAAAAAGGCAAATCTTTAGGTAAATATTTGTAATTACTTTTCTTCTTTTATTCATTTTTTAATTTTTTAAAAAAGGATTTTATTTATTTATTTGACAGAGAGAGATCACAAGTAGGCAGAGAGGCAGGCGGGTGGGGGGCAGGGGGAAGCAGGCTCCCTGCTGAGCAGAGAGCCCGATGTGATGCGGGGCCGATCCCAGGATCCTGAGATCATGACCTGAGCCAAAGGCAGAGGCTTAACCCACTGAGCCACCCAGGCGCCCTCATTTTTACTTTTTTATGTGCCAAACTAGTTTTATGCCTCCAGAAGATACCAATTCATGAATAGTTATCCTATAACTTACAAATACAACAGACTAAAATAAACAGCTACAAATAAAGAAGTTTGCCTTGAAATAGGTACAATTTATTTTGTATTTATATGAATTACCCAGCTAAATACTACTTAGAAAATATGCAGTTATATCATTTACTTTCAATTAGATCTTTCTCCTTTTCTGCTGCTAATTTTTTTCTGTAATGAAATTAATATAGCTGATTAATTAGAGTGAAAGGGAACAAAACTGAGAAAAGAAACATGAAGGAACGATGGTAGTAGGAAGGATTACCTGTTGGCTGTTCTCAGCAGGGACTTCTCCCTGCAGTCTTTCCAGCCCTGAACATTCTACAAATCTGAAAGTCCCTCTTTGGGGTCCAGGTGCCTCCTTAACATCCCCAAACCCCTTGAAATGGTAGAAATAACAAGGTTTGGCTGAAAAATCACATTTAAAATCCTCTATTTCATCCACTCCTTTAAGATACCAATTCAAATAGGGAATAAAATGTGTTAAATCAAGGTCCATATAAAAGAAATCTGGGGGCGCCTGAGTGGCTCAGTGGGTTAAAGCCTCTGCCTCAGGTCATGATCCCAGGGTTCTGGGATCGAGCCCCACATGGGGCTCTCTGCTCAGCAGGGAGCCTGCTTCCTCCTCTCTCTCTGCCTGCCTCTCTGCCTACTTGTGATCTCCATCTGTCAAATAAATAGATAAAATCTTTAAAAAAAATGAAAAATAAAAAAACAAAAGAAATCTGAAGAATCTGGGCAACAATGGAAACGGTTTTCTATTAGTAGGCTCTTAAGAAGACCAACAGCTGACCATTCAAAGGAAATTTATGATCCCATCTTAAACAGTTGATCTTTTTTTATCCTTTATAGGTACTTTATTCCCCATATATGAAGATAAAATACAGCTGTACTGAGCGCCTAACTATGTAGCAGTCACCATGTTAAGTGTTACACGTAAGAATCCCGGTTTTTAATTCTCACTCCCACAGACACTATGCATGGTGTCTCTTTTTCCTTGCAAAGTTTTAAATTTCTATCTGCCAACCAAACACTAATTTTAAAAATAAAGAATGTGGCCATTTTAAATAAACTATATTCTTTGGGACAATATATATTAAAGAACACATTTAAAAAAATAAATTTTTTATTTTAACACATTTAATTAAATAATAATATGTAAATAAAATGTAGTGATTTTATGGACTGAATTAGATACATATATGTCCAATGTGTAAAGAAAAAAGTTTTAGGATTAATGTCCTAAAATTATAATTTAATGCTACTCACAATCTGTAATATAATAGTTCAAATACTCAATATGTTATATATAAAATGGCTTTCTAGAACTTTTCAAAAAAATCTTTTAAAATAGTGGAGAAGTGGGTTAAGAGTATGAATCTTTGTTTCAGACACACACCCAAGTGGTTCAGTCCTGGAACCACGTCATATTTTGGTGACCTTGGGTGAATTATTTTGCAGCTTGGAGCCTCATCTCTATTGTAATAATAATTCTTACCTCACAAGAGTTATTCCAAGGATTAAATGAGAAAATGCTTTTAGTAACAAGTTCCTAACACAGGTCCTAGTCTTAACAAGTATTATTGTTGGTTCTTTGTTACTTAAGTATCATTATTGAATATAATCACACTGGAAGATTAAGGACACACACAAAAATGAGGGTTGATAATTCCACAGTAATGGAGTTTTTCTCTCATTTGGCTTAGTCTATTATAACTATTTAGCATTATAAGAGAATCTGAGAGAAAAAGACAGAATGAGGAACATAATCAAGATGAATTAAATTATAAATGAAGGAAAAAATATAAAAATCAACTTACTATATGCCAGACACCATACTACTTTAAAAATTTTTTACTGTTTAATAAATGAAAAAAACTTAACTTAAAGCAGTTTGTTTGAGAAAAATTGCTTTAGTATTTTTTGCTAAAACTCATTACTAATCATTGCCATGTACACATCAACTAAAGAATACTCAACCTACTTAGGTACCTTGCAATAAAAATAAATCTAAGCAATACAGTACTAATGTATGAATTAAAATCTCATTATGTCTCCAACAGCACCGTCCAGTTTTATCCACTCACATGAAAAAAGATGCACATCAGTGGATGAACTGTTCTGAAGCAAGGGATTCTTTGTTCTTTCATCTTTCATTTTGCTGCCCCCCTCCACCCCGAGATTTGGTACTAATGCCAACAATGGCCACAGATCTGCTCTAAACACCAAAAGCATGGAGAAGAAACCAAAGTCAGAAGAGTGCTAGCAGAGTTGGCAATAGTCACAGAAGGTTCTGGCTATGTAGGACATAGGAAAGAGAAAGAAAAAAAAAGTCATCCAGAAAATTAGGTTAAAGACAACTGTTAAGTAAACCCCTAGTTTCAGTGGAAATGGCACACAAGATTGACCTTAAAATCTTTACAGGTAGAATGAATCCTCAATTCAGTAGCACTAATCCTAGAAAACAACTTCTATTGACTACAGGGTACAACAGAGATTGGATAGTAGAATATTAAAGAGGGGATAACAGAAACCTGACAGGAGGGCAAAGGAGTAAGAAACACAAAAGCAAGAATATCAGAATAGCTGAAAGAAGTTGAAATTATAATAGTCTTTCAAGAACAAAGGCAACTAAGTCAATACATAACAGGAAAACACTTGATAAAGGACTTAAACGGGATTCATCTTTTTTACAAAAGAATAGTGAAAAGAGCCACAAAAACATACTCCTGTCAAAATCAAATACAGAATCTCCCTTTTGAAGTGCTCTTAGTTTATCCCCCTCCACCCAAATGTGACCAAGGAGACTGACTTATATTTTAAAAATTCTCCAGGAGATGGCAGATTAGCAAGTGTTCCTCTATCTTGTGTCTACAAAATTACTAATTTGGGTCGATAACAAAATTTCAAAGATTCTTTAAACCATGTGCTAAAGTTAACAATTGAGAACTGTTTAAAATTACAAAAAACACTGAAAACCAGGAGCCAGAGAGCCCAAGTACACTGGTGAGCTGACACAATTACCTTTTCAAGATGAGGTGTCAAACAACAGCAGACAGTCCCCTACAATCCTATTTACAAGTGAGAACTCTAAGAGAAATGTTGAGAGCAGAGTGACTTACCTGTGGGACCACATTCTGTACGTATGGTGGCGGGTGCTGCTGCTTTTGCTGAACAGCACTTTCTATTGCTACTTTAGCTACAGTGCTTGGATCTGCTCCCGCCGGCACAGCAACCATTGTTGCACTGCAGCCAGCATTGTTGGGGTCACTGATTGTAACAATTCTAACTCCTACTTTATTTGGAATTCCTGCGACTGTTTCCCTATCATTATCCTCTGCCGGCCTCTTTACAGTTTTGCATTCTGCTGTGCCATTTGTAGACCGAACGTCAGATGACAGGGCAGGAGAATGGGACACTCTTGATCCTGAGTGGGGAACTGCTATGATTTGATGCCCCTGTATAACAGAGGTTGTAGAATGTGGTGAGACAACTACACTTGGGCGTTGCTGAGGCACATCTGAATTCAAACTTGAAGCTAGAGGTCCATTAGGCAAGTCAGTACCACTAAACTGCTGTGTTGCCACATTTGGAGCCTCCTGTATACTGCTCACAGATGGTGAACCACCCAAAGTCAATATAGGTCCATTCGAAATTCTTTCTAGTTGATCACCTTTGGCAGTATCTTGCTGAGTGGCATCTAAAGTCCCTTGTGGTTCCACTGGAGATATCTCACCATTTCCTACATGATTGGAAGTTTTGTGATTTGGAATGTTTTTGCTTAAATGAGAACCATCTCCCTTATCAAAATCACAGATTCCATTAACTAGAGGTTTTTTCAAATCACTTTTGATATCCGGCATATCCATTTGTTCTGAGTTCTGTTTTCCAGATGTTCCATTCTCACCTAATTCTAATGATGGCCCATTACTGATTAGTGAGCACTGATTAGCCTCACTTTGAATTTTCCCTGAGTTTGAAGGAGGTAGACTTGAGTCACTGTACTTTCTCCCATTTAAAAGACTTCCCACCTGCATTTCATTTTCCTTTGTATCCCCATTGCTGGTGTTCGTGGTTCCTCGTCGGCAGGACGGGTTCTCCATGACTTCAATTTTACGTTCATGAACATGTAAACCTGTTGCTTCTTTTGCTTCCTCCTCCTTTTGGCAAATGATCTTATCACCTTTGAATGGGGGAGTAGCAGTAGTACAGGATGATTGTCCAGCTGGAGATGTCTGAGTGGCTGGAAGTGTTTGCACCTGAAGTCCAACTCCTGCTTGCGTCCCACTCATGGTAATTCCTGCTGGAGCAATGAGCTGAGTTGCATTTCCCTGACTCACAGTTGCAGTTGCAAAACTTGTATTTGGCACAACTGTTATGGTTACCTGGTTGCCAGAAGTCCCTTGGAAAATGGTTGCTGGGCTGTTCGAAATCAGTGGGCCTGGCAATATTTGTAAGTTCGAGATGGGCACAGTTTGCACTCCCCCTGTGGGTGGCATTGCACTTTGGACCAACTGAACATTTTGCTGCCCAACCAATAGCTGCTGAGCTGAAGATTGCCCCTGCACTCCAAAACCTGCTGCTTGGTTATTGGCCACCTGGTATACCACCTGAGGGCTAGGAGCTCTTGCATTATTAGGGGGAGGAATCTGTGGAGCTGGGAGAATTAGTTTACCACCCGGTGTCGAAGGACCACGCTTTGGGAGCAGCAGCTGTTTTATCAGACTTGACTCACCAGAAGCAGACTGACCAACGCCCGCATTTGCCTGCTGTGGCTGAACTTGCATCTGTACTTGTTGGGGCTGCTGAACCTGTACTTGTACCTGTTGTGGTGAGGGTGCTGGTGAATGCTGCTGCTGTTGCTGCCTTTTCACAGATAACATCTGACTGACAGTAGGAGGTGGTCCCTGTGATTGAGGAGTGGAAGAAGATGACATGGCAGTAGGGACTTGGTTATTAGTAGCTGGGACAGGTGATGGTGAGGAAGATGGAGTTATGTTTGGTTGCCCAGTTAGCTGAACTGTCTGACCAGCTGGAAGAGCTGCTGGATTAGCAAGAACAATTTGGTGAATGGCTGGTGCGTAAGTCTGACCTTGTTGAGCTGGCTGGCTTACAATCACTACACTTTGTTGGGCTGGCTGCTGTGGTTGTTGAATGGGCTGTTGTACCACCGTTGATGAAACTTGCTGAGAAGGGAGAGGTTTTGGTGCAATGTTCTGAAACCCTACCCTTGAGGGCTGTGGACTTGGGACACCAGCGATAGTAACCACTTGTCCTGTAGCTACCTGAAAATTCTGTACTGAAGTTGCTGAGACAATATTGGATGCAGAAGTTGTCACATACTGTGAAGGTGCTATGATAACAGTGTCCTGCGGCTGGCTACCAGCAGATGTCTGTTGAGATGAAGTTTGCACAGGTTGGGGTGATGTGGTGATTAACTGTTGACCCTGTGAAACTGTAGAAGTACAGGCTGGTATGTTCTGTACTCTGCCAAATATATGACTCTGTGGGACAGCTTGCTGAATTACTGTCACGGGAGTGCCGGAAGGTATCTGTCCCGGTACCACTGTGTGTAATGGAGACTGTTGTGGAATTACGGATGGATGATGAAGCAATGTCTGGGAATTTACAACTGTAACAGGCTGTGGCCCTGTACTGTGATTCTGAACCACAGAACTCTGAGCAGCTCCTCCTCCCACAGCAATGCTAACAGGAACTGCTGTCTGGGATATAGAATTTTGGATTACTGTAGCCTTAACGACCTCACAAGGAATTGGAGCTTTGTTTTGAATGACAGTCACTGGAGCATTTTGCTGCTGGTGGGTATGAACTGCAGGATTTGGTGGAATTCTTGAAACAGTCTGTGCCACAGTATGAACACCTTGTACTGGAAAAGACATTTGTGTTGCAGTCAAATTTGAAGATTGGCTGGTAACAGAAGTCCTCTGAAAATGGTTTCCTACAGTTTGTGGTCCATGAGGGATTCCTGAAAATAGGAGGGAAAAGTCAAAATTCATAATGAAATGACTGAAAAGCTGCGTATAGGCATTGTATTAGTTAATACAAGAAAAAATTACTTTAAGAAATTAACATCTAACAACTTTGCATCATATAAATATGGTAAAAGTAACAGAATAAGCAAAATATGCTACTGGAAACACAAGGGAAACTTTTACATTTTAAATTTATACAATATACAGTTTTATTTTGCTTTTTTGTTAAATTAGATATACTTAAAACTCAAAAACTAATACCTGCAGGTGAAGGACTTGGAGATACATCAGGAACAGAATCAACACGAACAACAGGAGTAGAAACTGGTTGCTGCTGATAGTACATCTGAATGGGAAGTGGTATAGCCCTCCGTTTTACTCCCACTACATGAATATGTGCCTGCCCGTTGCTACTGGAATCCTCTACTCTCTTCACTGTATGATTTGGAAAGACCGTTCTGTAAAGTACACACACACACTTAGTTTTCTAAACTAGCACGCAAGCAAAAAACAGATTTCTAACAATGTTTACATGAACAGCGGTAGTATATTTACTACTACAAATGTACGAACCAGTATGATTCATATAGTTCTATTCTGCAAAGATGGGAAGCAAAGAAAAAATATAAAACATTAGTTCTCCAATTTTTAAAATCATTATTTATTAATATTGTTAGGCTTTAAATAAGTCTATACCCTATATAATTAACAAAAAAGCTGCATCTAGGTAGTGTCTATTTTATGAACTTTGCATAATACCAAAGCCTTGATATTTGAAGAGTATTAGTTATAGACTATTATTCAAGATTTAAAAGGACAAAAGTCATGTCTTTAACACAGTAAAGTGGGTAGAAAAGTTTCTCCCTTCTCTTTCTTTGATAAGCCTCATAATGTTCAAACATAAATACCAGGTTTGATTTCCAAAATCCTCTTGTATTTGAATTTCTATCTCACAACAACCTAGCCAAGACGAAACTTCAAGTAGTAGAAATATTTCAAATTAGACAGGTGGTTGGTATTTTCTCTAAAGAGCAAGAGATGTTCTAGGTGATATGGATTAACTTTGTTTAAAGGTAACTACTATGCATCCTACCTAAGACATTTATAAAATCCAGTTGAAGTTAGGATTCCACCACGAGCTAATTTACTGCATGTTGAGAGGTACTCAGAATACATTTCTGCTCGAGAGACAGAACAATCTGGATTTACTTCAAAATGAGCATTTAGCCTAAAAAAGAGAAAAATAAATGGCATTATGCAATATATTATAGGAGAGTTCATACTAAATATAATAAAACCATTTGAAGGCAATGTGTTATAAAATATTTATGCCTGTTAATCAAATGTCACTATCATGTTATTAGCAAAAATGCATGCTAGGTTTTAGACTGATGAAACTAAACAAAAGGAGATTAACTACTTTCTTTTTAATTTTTAAAAAAATTTTTTAAAGATTTTATTTATTTGACAAATCACAAGTAGGCAGAGAGGCAGGCAGAGAGAGAGAGGAGGAAGCAGGCTCCCTGCTGAGCAGAGAGCCCAACGCGAGGCTCGATCCCAGGACCCTGGGATCATGACCCAAGCCGAAGGCAGAGGCTTTAACCCACTGAGCCACCCAGACGCCCCGGAGATTAACTACTTAATCACATTTATTTTAGTATTTTAAAAAAATATTAACAACAAATATAAAAACTATGTTCACACCCCAGGGAGAACTGGGTTGGTCTGTTGGTAACAAATATTCTACAACAAATAAGTTTCATTCAATAAATGTCTACTAAATTTCCTGTCCTGCAATAATTAAAACATAACAGAAATTCCCAATAATGAGCTATTTCCATCAGAGATGTGGAAAATGGAAGAAAAACTGAACTAAAATTAAACTTTGGTTTTTTCTTCGAACAAATCCCTTAAGAAAAAAAACTTACCTAAGCTTTCAACTACTCTTTAAGACAATCGTACACGACTCACACTTTCATTC
>RCUC01084033.1:0-131625 GCA_003697995.1 Taxidea taxus jeffersonii
GGGGGGAGGCCGGGATGCAGGGGGCCCCGGGAGGAGGTCGTGGGGCCGGAGGAGCCGGGGGTTGCCTGGACGTGGGGGCGGTAGGGGGGCGGCTGTTTCGTTAGTGTTGGACTCTTAGCGGGCCACACTGCCCCGGGCAGGCGCCCCCGGCCAGTTCGCCAGACCCCCGCGCCCCCGCCCGGGTCTGCGACTCACAACAGCCCCCTCCCCCAAACACACACACACCCGCCGAGGCATTTCGCGCGGCGGCGACGGCGACACTTGCAGCCCTTCGGGAGAGTGGCCAGGGCTCGCGGGCGGGTTCAGCCCTCGCGGCGGCGGCGGCGGGCACTGCAGAGCTGCGCCCGCACACCACGCTGCCACCCAGTGGTTTTCGCTGACTTTCCATTACAGGCCAAGATGTGCGGTCCGAACCCCGCTTTTCCTCCCGCCCCAAATCATTGCTTTGAGAGCTTGGGTGGTGCACAGAAAGCGGTGTTGGGGGAAACGCGGCGCCGAGCCTCGCTATTGAAGCCCTAGCCCAGTCTCCAGTCTCCTAACTTCTTTCTTTCTTTTTTTCCTGCGCCTCCAGATCTAGCAGCCTCCCTCCCCCCAACTCAGGAATCAAGTCTGGCTTTTTGTTCGCCTCTCTCTATTCACAGGCTCTGTCCTCTCCCTGTTCTATATTTTAACCTGGAGAAGAAAGAGGAGTTTCGAGGTCAAGAATGCAACAAAGAGAATGATCCATCCACAACCCCATGTTCAAAGGGGCACTACTCTTTTGCTCTTTTACTTGATTTCTAACGCCAGAAAGGAAGCTGCCAAGAGTAGGGCTAGGGCTGCTCTGTCTGGGGGCTGCCACTACACTCCTTACTGGACCTCTCCCTCCCCCCTTCCCAGATCTTTTCCAAATTGATACAGACGCAAACAGAACCAAATGCCCAGACCCACGTCCTTCTTTTCTTGCCGGAGCTCCCAACTAGGAGACTCGCTCAGCCTTCTTAGCCCATCAGAGCTGTATCATCTGACCTTTCTGGAGATGTCCCTGCTCCAGAGGGGAAGCTGCTGCCACCTCCCCCTTCCACTTGTCCCCAGTCTTGAAATGTCTGTGGCCCTATGGGAAGCTCTGATAGGGGTCTGCAAAGACAGGCTGGGGTGAAGGTTGCAGGGACCAAAGTGGAGGGTTGCAGGAGAGTCATAATTCTAATGGTCTGCAATTTTCTGCAGGTTGGTCGACTCCTCTGTGTTTTTGGCTTTCCCAAAAGCTCACGGAGGATGGGGTGCAAGAGAGTTCCAGTATCTCAAGCCAATTCAAGTAGCTACTTGAGACACTGATTCACAGAGGAAAAACCCTGGTTGGCTCCCATTGGACTTCCAATGCCTTGAGAATCTGAACTGGGTCTCGGTCAGCACTACATTCCCATCTCCTGGCACAGTTCCTGTCATATAGTTTATGTTCAATAAACAGTTTGTTGAAAATAATTGACGAGTGGCTGATTTACATCGCTTCTTAAGAGGAGCAGGATGTTTCCTGGCTCGGAATGAATGGGATTCAAATTCCAGTTACCATGAAGGGAAATAACCTCACCAAAAGAGGCCTCAGAAGACGATGTGACCAGGGCCAAATATTTGGGGTGTGGAATGGACCTTAAGAGGTTCCTACTCCCTCTCAGCATGCTGTTACCTTCCACCGAGCCCCTGGGCCTCTAACCCTCTGGGACCTGTCTGCCCGTAGACCGCAAGAATTTTCCTGTCTCCTCGCTTAAGAGAACTCACAGAGTCCTGTGGCTGGAGGGGGATTCATCCAGGGGGAAGGCGAAGGAAAACCATCTGACTTTGGGTCCATACTATGCAATCATACTATCCAATCGGCTTAACCATTAGTTAAGTGGAGATTTCTCATCCTTTCCTAGCTCCCATATGTATTTCACAGGTGCTTTTCAACTCAGAGAAGAATGAATAGAAGTCTCAAATTCACCAAGGAGAACCGTGCCCAAACCCCATTCACCTTAGGTAGGCAGAAAGAAAGAAAGAAAGAACCACAGGCCACACTAGAGAAGGATATTTTGCCTTTCCTTTCTGTCTTACTGCCACTCCACCAGTAGGATGGCATCTGAGCAGAAGAGTGAAGAACTTTCTTTCGACACTTATTTCCACAGTGTCTTTTTCTCCGGCCTCGCTTTGTTCCTACCAGTTCACACTGTACCCTGCTTAATCCCAGGGCTCCCATTTGCTCTGCGCTGGGTGGGTCCACTCCCCTTCGTTCCTCCCGGACCTCCTCTTTCCACTGCACTGCCCACCAAGCTCCCTCCTTAATCATGTTCAGGAGGAAAGCATCCTTAGCTGCTTTCTGCGGCCCCACTCACAGAGCTCTAGCCTGAGTGACAGGAGGCAAGTGTTTTTAATCCTGCCTCTGCTGCTAATCGGCTATGTGACCTTGGGTATGTCATTTCTTCTGCTGGGGCTACAGTTTTCCCATCCTTAAAGTCATCCTTCAGACAATCTTAATGGCTTTCAAATTGTATTCTGCAGAGCCCTGAGAGTGGGTGGAGGGGATGTAAGTTCCCTCACCTGTGTTTCAACGAGACCACCTCTGCTTTCATCTGTTTTATATATCTGGGCTCACTGTATGATTTCTTTTTTTTTTTTTAAGACCTATTCATTTATTTGAGAGAGCGTGCACAAGCTGGGGACGGGGCAGAGGGAGAGGAAGAGAATCTCAAGCAAACTCCCCACTAAGCGCAGCCGGAACCCAAGGACTCGGGGCTCCATCCCAGGACCCTCAGATCGTGACCCGAGCCGAAACCAAGAGTCGGATACCCAACCCACAGAGCCACCCAGGCACCCTTTTATGATTTCTCATTTAGAAAAACAGCAAGAACGATTCCACTGCTAAAACCAAAACGTTTGAAAATCTCTGGATGAGATCTTCCTTAAAGTTTTTCTGCCTCTGAAGCCTACGATTTCTTGGTATATGCCCCTGTCCCTGCTACCTCTTATTCTTCCCCTCCTCGTCCTCCCCACCCCTCCCCTTTCCCCTCTCGCCCCACCAGAACATAAACCCTAAATTGGACTCCAGAGAGAGCTACCACAAGTGTCTTTGGCTCCATTCCTCACGGGTTCACTTGAGAACCAGGTTTTAGCGTTCTTTTCAGGGGGAGTTATTTGAGTTATCAGATTATAGAATGCTGATCCTTCTCTGCCAATCTCTTTTGGCAAGCGTCTGTAAAGAAGCTGAGGGGATCTGCTCTCAAGAGGCATCTCCAGGAGAGAGACAGAAACCCAAACAGATGTGACTGTGATGAGTAAAAATGAGAGAACTCAGGCAGCCTAATCAGCAGCAGCCTTAGTACCTTCTGAGCAGGAAGGAGCTGGCTGTCTTTCCGAAACTCTGCAAATGAGAGATTTCAAACACCCATCGTTCGTGAAGATAAACATAATTGGAGCCACTTGCCAGTTAGCTCTCCGACTTCACTTCAGCGGTGCCTCAGAACCCCTCAGAACTCCTGGACCAGGACTGATGATGAGGTCAAAGGGAGGAAAGGGAGACAGGTTCCAGTGCACCAAGGTCGAGCAACACGGGGATCTCACCATTCACCGGGCGGGGCAGCAGAGGCGGCATTTGAGAGACTGGGCAGCAAGTGCCAACCCTTCGTGTCCACCTAATTATGTCCAAAAGCCCAGAAAAACGACTGGATAGAAATACAAATGAGGAGATTAGAGGCAAGCCATTAGCCAAGGCTCTCGCCCCTTAACTTCAAGCAGAAAGAAAAACACGATTTAAAGAAATCCTGTCAATGTCCCACTGGAATTCCAAGGACAGAAAGAGTGACTACTATACCTGACACATTAATCAGCTGGCAAAGACTCTCTCCTAGTCAGATCATTTGGGGGGAATTATGCTTCAGAAAGAAAGGTCTCCAGAACCAATTTTCTAGAAATGGATCGGCTCTCCTGATTTGCATTGCACCAGGATGGTGGCTTGGTCTCCACTGTGTCCTTTGTCTGGGATCATTCTCTAAATACTTCAGTTACAGAGTTTCCTGAAGCCACCTCTGCTTTATACTTAAAAGCAAATAAACAGGGCGCCTGGGTGGCTCAATCGTTTGAGCATCTGCCTTTAGCACTGGTCGTGATCCTAGGGTCCTGGGATCGAGTCCCCTCTTGGATTCCCTGCTCAGAGGGGAGTCTGCTTCTCCCTCTGCCCCTGCTCATGTGCTTGCTCACTCTCTCTCTCTCTCTCTCTCTCTCTCACTCACTCTGTCTCTCAAATAAATAAAATCTTAAAAAAAAAGCAAATAAACAAATAAAATCGATGGGGGACACACTGATTAATTCTGATCCTTAAGAAAAATCCTATAACCCATATAAAAATTTTATTGTTCAGTCATAATTTATGAACATTAAAACCATAGAGCACCCTGATGGTATTAATCATATCTATGAATTCAGCTGTTTGCCATTTAATTAGCCATAGCAGCTGCAGCATCAAGAGTTCAAGGCCTCTGATTACCTGCTTGGTCATTTAATCAAGAAAACCTGGAGAGAAGTATAGGATTGCTGGGGTGGAGGTTTCTTCCTTGATCATAAAAAGAGAACACAAGGAAATGAGCTTAAGCTTCAGTATGTGCAGATTTAAGTTTTGTACAAGTAAAACATCTTTTTCAGTAAGGGCTGTTAAGAACCATAATTGAGGGACCCTTGGGTGGCTCAGTCGGTTGAACGTCTGGCTCTTGGTTTCCACTCAGGTTGTGATCTCAAGGTCCTGGGGTTGAGCCCAGAATAGGGCTCCGTGCTCAGCGTGGAGTCTGCTTGTCCCTCTCCCTCCCCCTCTGTTCCCCCACTCCAGCTAGAGCACGCATTCTCTCTCTCTCTCTCTGTCTCTCAAATAAATAAATAGATACAAACTTTAAAAAACATAATTGAGTGCTGATTCTCCTATGGAAGTTTTATCAATACAACAGAAACGTTCTCTGTCTCAGTGGGTATGTGATTCCCGTCTCGGCTCTCATTCTGTCATTCAGACTGCACGACGATTAATACACCCATGGGCTACAACCAAGAAGTGGTCCCTGGAAAGGGGGCACCAACAACCATTATTGAGAAAGTTCAAGGTGCTGAACTCAAGGGCATGAGATAGTACCTTTGTCTTTGGAAGATCATACTGAGTGAACAATCATTTCGTAAAGTTTGTCGTCCAAGGGGTAGGAAATACTTTGCAGATAATGGTAAATTTATTCTTAACCAAACAAGTTGCCTCAGTGTTAACAGAGCCTCCAGAGCCAACAAAGCCCCAGCTTCTCTGAGTTCTATTCATTTTTCTTCAATAATATTCAAAGATTTTGAAGGAATGATTGCTATTTTGTGAACTGACTGGTGGCTAACAGACATAAATGAAGTGTTTCTATGATGAAACATTTATGGCAGACTAGAAATGTGCGAGACTCAGAGGCAAAATATCTGCAACACTGGGTTCATTTCAACTATCTGTAACACTGGGTTCGTTTCTTGCCCAGTGAACCAAATAATCTAAATAAAAAGCTAGGGGAGAAATGATGCGAGGATTTGAGGCAATTGGTAATTTTTCTGGATCTAAGCTATTTCAGGAAATAGGATTTCTGGATGAAGGTGACCTAAACTCCAGATCTGAAGAAGGGAATGCAGTGTTTGCAAATGATCTAATGTTCAGTATTATGGAGCATACGGGGGCAGGATTCGAGACCAGCATAAGGAATTCTGGACTGATTTCCTATTTGCCAGTGGCACTGTTTCCACCAATTTCCTACCGAGATTTGCCATTTTTTAAAGAAGCAGAGAGGTAATAGGAAAATATTTCAGCGCTCTCTCAGGATTAACAGGCCTAACATACTTCTTTTCAGACACTGACCAGAATATGGGCTGGGGAACCAGCTGAATTTGGAAGAAAAGATATCCTCTAGATTCGAAGGAGGGGATGAAGGACAGGTCCACAATTCATCTGAGAACTCTGCAGAAGTCTAGCTGGTCTCAAACTCCATACTCTGCTTTCTTTTTTCTTTTCTTCTTCTTTTTTTTTGGGGGGGGGGGTCCAAAACTGGGGTTTCAAATGGAAAGAACAGCAATAACTGGACAAGGAACTTCAGTGCTGTTATGCTATTTTCCTTCATCCTTCTAACAACCTATAAGGTAGGTAGGTATTGCCATTTTACAGATGAGGAAAGCGAAGTCTAGAGAGACAAAGTGATAGATCAATGATCTCCTGCCGTGTCCATGGGGGGCAGTGCCAGGATTTCAACTAAAGATCCTCAGTCAATACAGTCTATGTGTACAAGTCGAGCCCTTTACATGTGACTTTTTCTTCCTTGGCACTGGGTCTGGAATTTGGCTTCCTGATCAGTGATGCCTGGATATGGCTATCTCTTGGCTTGGGCAATGGGAGAAGATGGAATCTAGCATGAATTTCAACTCAGTTATGAGTTTTCCTTTTTTAAAAAACAAAAGTGGATTTTGAAACAAACAACAGATATGAACTGTACACAGCCTAGTCCATACACTTTGAACAATAACTTCTTAGAGTGACATTTTAAGAAAACGTTGCCCCCTTTCTCACTAAAATTAAATGACTATAATAATCACTGCTTTTTATCCTTCTGGGTTTCTCAGCCCAGGGAGTCCTTTAACACCAGGACTCGGTCTGAGTCAGATAATCTGGGGTTTTGGAGCGCAAGGAGACCCAAAGGACACTCGGGACTTTATCTTCATCACTCCTTAGCAGAAGCAGGAAGTTTAAGCACTCCAGTTTGCTTGGTTCTTTTCATACCCAGAAAACTGGCTTTCCACACCATAAGATTTTTTTGTGCCATCTGCTTTCAGCTATGGGAAGCCTGAGTTCAGCCAAAGAGTGAAAAATATTGCACACAGTGTATTCAGTTACATGGTCTGAAGCCCAGGACTATGGTTTTGAGCTGGAGGATTTCTCTGGTATTCATTCAGACTGATTTGCTTCTGACAAGCAGCTGTAAGTGTAATCAACACATTGAAATTGTTTAATAACTTCTCCTGCCACCACTGAAGACCTCGAGCAATTTCAGAACCTGATTTCATAACAGGGACCTTGATGCTCAATTAACAATCTCATTTTAGCAAAGAGATGTGAGGCAAGAGAAGTAAATGAGTTTTTCTGAGGCTACGCTGTTCATTCGTTCATTCAAAATTTACTGAGAACTCTCTGCCCTGTACTGAGTTAAAACCTAAAGGATGCAAAGGTACACATGAACTATAATCTATTTATTGAGCACTACCTCTATCCCCGGAAGTAAGTACTTTATCCTGCTTTACTCACTTAATGCTTACAAATTCTCCCCATTTTACAGATGAAGAAGCTGAGGCAAAAGACAGGTTCATGAGTTCATGCAAGTAGTAAGACATAGAGCTAAGGGGACTCAAATCCATGCATTCTGACTATATATCCCATGTCCCTGAAACTGCTCTCCTGCCCCCCTCCATCACTGCCCCTGGCAGCAAGCAGAGGATAAGGAGAAGGAAATAAAATAACTAAACCACAAGTGTGATTGAGCAGTGTAAGATGGCGCCAAATGTCCAAAGTGGGCGGGGCACTAAAAGAAAAGGTACAGCTAACTCTGTGGGTAGGGGGGACAGGAACTGGGAACTGCTTCAGAAAGAACCACCACCACCACCGCCACCAAATCGTCTCACCGAAGATGAATTTTGGAGGATGAGAAAGAGCTAGAAAGTTGGGGAACAAAATTGGGTAAAGCCAGACTTCCAACCTGGCTAAAAATGACTCGATGCTAAATTCTTAGCAGGCCATATGACTTTCCCTCAGCTGAGAACTTACAAAACCTTACATTTTTATGCCCCTCCACTTTAAATCACTTGGCAACAAGTGGATCTCTTATCTCAACCGTTCTCCAGGAAACTACTTTTCTGGGAAATATTGATTACTGGTGTGGCCCTGAAGCATTTTGGGGACTGGGAGAGATAAGATGTACTACGTGGGTATTCTGATGGACATTCATGAGTTGTTTATTTAATGCTTGTAAACCAATTGTCTTCCCTTTCCCACTGATTGTGTTCAGTACGTATTGTCACTGGTGATGTTCAAGTGTACAGTAGTTTATTGATTTACAACTGCCATGGGCAGAGGGTTTAGTAGAAGTAATCCCTTTGGAAAGATGCCAAACAAAATGAAAATTCAGTTGGCATGTATGCCACAGCGAGGCAGGCAATCTCCTGCAATAACTGGGGTGAACTTAGGGACCAGATATTTGCATGTGGGCATTAAATAATTTCATTATGGTGGTGATAAAATTTGAACCTACCAAATGAGTTAAAGATGATAGAAAAAATGTCCAAGCCAGAAAATCCTAGTAGTTCCGACTGGAGAGGGACAACTAGGATTTGGTTGGTACTTGAATATACTAAAAACATATTTGAAGAATCTTCCTACTTACTACATTCCTCTTCCTGCCACTAAAAAACCCACACCTGCTTGCTCTGTCCGAGTCTTAGTATCCTTTGGTCTGAAAAAATATATACTTGAAAGAATTGTTTAGGGAAACAACAGTGCTTTATTTCACTGTAAGAAGAACCAAACCAAAACAAATAATCCAATTAAAAGGTGGGCAGAAGACCTGACTAGACATTTTTCCAAAGAAAATGTACAGAGGGCCAAGAGATACGTGAAAAGATGCTCAGCATCACTCATCATCAGGGAAACCACAATGAGATATCATTACCTCACTCCTGTCACAATGGCCAGAATAAAAAAGATAAGAAATAACAAGCGTTGGCAAGGATTTGGAGAAAAGGGAAAACTTGTGCACTATTGGTGGGAATGTAAGCTGGTGCAGAAGAAAACAGTACAGATGTTCCCAAAAAAATTTAAAATAGAAATAGCATAAAATTAAGAAATTCTACTTCTGGGTATTTGCCAGTGAAAACAAGAACACTAATTTGAAAAGATGTATGTACCACTATGTTCATTGCAGCACCACATACAATGGCCAAGACATGGAAGCAACCCAAGTATCCATCAATGGATGAATGGGTAAAGAAGATGTCATACACACACACACGCACACACACGCACACACACAATGGATTATTACTAAGCCATAAAAAGAATGAAATAGCCCCATTTGAGACAACATGGATGGACCTAGATGGTATTATCCTGAACGAAATGAGTCAGAGAAGACAAATACCACATGATTTCACTCATAAGTGAAATCTGAAAAACAAAATAAACAAACCAACAGAAACAGACTCATAAATACAGAGAACAAATTGGTAGTTGCCAGAGGGGAGGGGGTTAGGGGACTGAGTGTAATAGGAAAAGGGAATTAAGAGATACAAACTTGCAATTATAAAGTTAATAGGTCACAGGGATGAAACGTACAGCATAGGAAATCTAGTCAATTATACTGTAATAACTTTATGTGGTGACTGATGTTAATTATGCTTATCGTGGTGAGCATTTTGTAATGTAAGTAACTGTTGAATCACTATGTTGTTTACCTGAAACTAATATAATATTTATATCACCTATATTAAAAAAAAAAACAAACCAACACACTGTGCGTGTGTGTGTGTGTGTGTGTGTGTGTGTGTCCGTGCGTACACACACTCCGGGCAGGCCTCTGGCAATGCTGTAAAGCCAGCGCCTCAGCCCAGATGCCCACCATCCTTGTGGGGCCCCACAGGAACCTGCTCTTCCACATAAAACCCTAGGATCCAGGCTGTCCTAATTCTTCATTAAAACTGTCCTTTCCTATATCCCATCCCCGGGTCACTGCTTTCTAAGATGACAGATAGTTGATCAGATACTCTCATCAGAGCTGGGATAAATTCGAATATCTCTGAGTGACCCCTCCTTCTTCCCCCCACAGGCTCATTCTGATGCAGATTTTATGGAGGCACAATTATACTAACAAAAGGGTGCTTCTAAGGGTGACATTTTTAATGGCAGAAAAGGCTGCCTGAGTAGCTTTGCAGAAGGAAGAGCTTTGGAGAACACCTCAATTTAAAATATGGACTCTGAGAAACACACTGAGGGTTTCAGAGGGGATGGGTTGGTCCAATGATGGGTATTAAGGAGGGCGGGGATCACATGGAGCACTGGGTGTTATACACAAACAATGAATCATGGAACACAACATCAAAAACTAATGATGTACTGTACATGAATAACATAACATAATAAAAAATAAATAAATAAAAGTTCCCTGCCGTTTTCTAGCACTGGTTCTATGAATGTGTGTGCATGTGAGTGTCACACAGCAGAAATTAACAAGTCAGACACACTCATTGAGCGCCTGTTCAATCCTTCCTTCTCTTCACACCCAAGATTCTTGAAAGTCTTTACCAACAACCCCATTTCCTTACTTCCATTCTCCACTCACTCTGATTTTATTATAATTATATGTATGTGTGTGTACGTATATATATATTCCTAGTAATTCCTCTACATAGATTTCAATATCCCTTTTAGAGATGGACAGCTAGTGTTTGCTTGGTATTTAAATATACTTAAAACATTAAAAATATTCCTACTCATTGTATTCCTCTTCGGTTGTGCACCTTCCATTGTTCAATTGATTTTCTTCCATTCTAGAAGTTTACTGTCAACTCTTCATCTACTGCCTGTCCTTAAAGCTCTCTCTATTCTTCCGAAACTTCTGTTAGATAAATGTGAGACTTCATTCTCTCCTCATGGGTCCTTACTTCTCTTCCCCAGGTCCTTCTCTTCATCTTTCTGTGTAGAATCTGGGTGCTTCACTAATCCCCACTCTGGGCTTAGTCTATTTGATTTTGTTTGACTTCATTGGTAGACACACATATACTATATTACTGATTATATTGAAGCAGAAATAAAAATTCACCCAACAAACAAGAGCCCAAGGCCAGGCGGCTTCCCAAGGGAATTCTACCAAGCATTTAAAGAAGAATTAATACCTATTCTCCCGAAACTGTTCCAAAAATAGAAATGAAGGAAAACTTCCAAGCTCCTTTTATGAGGCCAACATTACCTTGATCCTAAAACCAGACAAAGACCCCATTAAGAAGGAGAATTACAGACCAATATCCTTGGTGAACACAGATGCGAAAATTCTCACCAAAATAATAGCCAATAGGATCCAACAGTACATTAAAAGGATCATTCACCATGACAAAGTGGCATTTATTCCTGGGCTGCAAGGTTCGTTCAACATCCACAAATCAATCAATGTGATACAATACATTAATATATTACTTATTATATGATAATATATATGACATGTTAAAATTATATACATACATGCACACATGTGCATATATATACATACTTAATTTTTACAATGACTTTTATCTTTTCTAATATGTCTGCTACTCTTTTCATGACGTGCTGTTCATACCTTATGGATTCTAGTCCTTCCTTTACTTTACTGAACTTTTTGAAGGTACTTAAGTTAAAGTCTCTTTTATACTGCCTTATAATACAACTTTCCTGGAATGTGGATTACTCTGCTTATTGTCACTGCTGACCCTCTCTGCAGTGGTTGATTTCTCTTCTTGCTCTGTACACTTGACTGTGGACTCACCTTTAGCGTGAGAGCTGTTCCCTGTAGAAGTCCTACCTGAGCCCTGGATAGCAGAGTTATCTACTTCTACCACTCCGTGTCCTTCCTCTGCCAGCACGCTATGGATTCCACTGAATGAAGGTCAGTTTTTAATTTCCCAGCTTTTTAGTACAAATTAAGATGTGGGATTCCAATTTCTTGTCCTCTAGGCCCAGAATGAACACTCTGCTTATATCCTGTGACCCTAGGCCTTGAGTGCTAATGTATCACCAACTGGACGCCCTGGCTCCTCGCCATTCAGTTTCAACTGTGACACTTGCTTCGGCTTTAAATTGCCGCCTTGTCTCTATCACCAGGAAATTTCCCTTTTTTGTTTTTGATTTTTTATGTGTATTGTCAGACTTAATATTTTATCCACTATTTCTATGTCTTTATGGAAGGTTAGGAGTTCCTGCCATACCTTAATTCAATGCATTGACTAGAAGTCCCTATTCGACCTACTTCTACCATGACACCAAAATTGCTTTTACTAAGATGATCAATAGCCTTATTGTCACAACTGATGATGGCTTCTCAGTCATTACCTTTCAGCCGTATTGCATACTACTGGCCATTATGTTTTGGACACTTTTCCATAGACTTCTCCCAGACTACATTCTCCTGATTTTCCTCCTGCCTGTCTTTGTGCCTTCTTGGTCTTCTTTTCCTCTTACTGACCATTTGAGTTCCTTAGGATCCTGCCCTATGTCCTCTAATTTTCTTCCTTATTCTTCTCTTTCTAAGTATTTATTCTTCATTCATCCGTCCAACAAATGGTCTTTGAGCATTTGTTCTGTGCCAGGCTGAGTTGTAGGTATTTAGCAGTGAACAAGGAAGGTCTTTAGAAGGGGATGACATTTGTTGACTCTTGAAATATGATAATGACCCAGCCTCATGAATAGTGCAGGAAATCACTACTTTTTCTACTGTAACAACTCTAAAAATCTCCATTGCTTATAACGGGGTTCAGACCATGCTACCCCCAAATATGGCACTTTGGCATATTGAATATTTAAAACTAAAGGAGCTCGAAAAAACAGCAGAAGCAGAAAGGTCACTGTGATCTTTCCTCCTCCCTTCTCCCCCGATACAGGCCATAAACCCCCTCGTGTGAAAAGTGACCTCTTTGTACCTGTAGGAAAAAAAAATCACATCTCTGAAGATAAGTGACATCAAGAAGAATCCTCATAGGGCTTGCTAAGTTTCCCCTGGTTTACTACATTTACCTCATACTCTTTGGCCTATTGTAGTTCTACCTGACTGCCCAGTCTTCATCAAACCTAGTGTAAAAATACTTGGGTCTAATTGTTTGTTTGGGTCTTCATTTCCTTTTGAAGACTCTTATGTCATGTGAAACTTGTATGAAATTATTTTTTCTTCTCTTGTTAGTTTGTCATTTGTCAATTTTCAGATCCAGGCAGGGACTCTAGGAGGGCAGAGGAAACGTTTTCCACCCCTACTCTTTCATCGGCTCACACAGCTCCTCTGAAGTCTATATATGGATACTTCTACCCAAATGGCACTCAAGATCTCAAACTCAACAAATCTAAAGTTGAACTCATCTCCCCAAATTGATTCCTCTTCTCTTATTTCATATGGCTACTAAGTTTTTTTCTTCTATCATGCTCCTTTCTGGATTCATTCACCATCTCACCCAAGACAGAGATTTGAGCATTATCCTAAAGTCTTCCTTCCACAACCTCACATCCAAGGAGTAAGTGAGTAGTGCATGTTCTACTTTCTTAATATCATTTCTAAATTCTTCTTGTTAAAATTTGCACCTGCGCCTATTTCATTTCTTGCCTGAATTTCACCATAGCCTCCTCTGTGGCCTGTGATCAAACTACTTTGCTCACTGTTACAATTCTAACAGACAAATCTGATCGTGTTGTTAACAAGTCTCAGTGGCTCTCCATGTACAAGTCCTCCACAATCTGGCCCCAGACTTCCTTGTCACCCTTACTTCCTGCCTCAGACACACTGTATTTCAGACATAGCAAAGTATTTACCTTCCCCAAAACAACCCCCGCAGCCCACTAGCCACTTCAACTGCTGTATCTTTGAAAATTCCACTCCCTCCTCCTCGGCAAACCCTTCAGGATTTCTCTCTGGCATCATGTCCTCTTGGAAACCTTCCCTAACAATCCCTGTGTAAAGATAGTTTCCTCTTCTCTGCTCTGCAGGATCCTATGCATATAGTTATTATGGTATTATACTATTTATTTCTGTCGACTTATCTGTCACGCCCACCAAACAGTGAACTCCCTGAGACAGGGACTAGGAGTTCATCTCTGGATCCCCTCATCTAGACAGAGTAGGGACTCAATAAATGATAGTTTTGTGGCTAAATGAATTCGCTAACTCTTCCTTCTCCCTTTTAGAATGCAGAGAGTAGGCACCTAGAGCAATGAAATGAAGGACAGGTCTATTTTGAAAAAGTAGGTTCTTGCGCAACTCATGGTGGAGGGTGGCCGTGTTTTAATTATAAATAGAACTATGTCATTCAGTCATTGAACTAGGAACAGGGAGCTACTGGATCCTTGTGAAAGGGAAAGTTAAACAGGTTAGTAATGAGATTGGCCCCTATTTGGGTCAATAAAATAATTCCTTAGAAAGCTACAACAATTTAAGGTTTGACAGAGTACTTTTACAACAACCATTGTCTTATTTGATCTGCATGGGAACCTGTGGGGTAGCCAGAATGGGTTTCAACTAGACACATTTAGCAAACAAGAAAACCATTTCTCACTGAGAGGTCATGGTTTGCCTTCTATCACAAAACTAATTTATTGATTGATCAGTTTAGCCCCTACCTCATTCCAAAGAGGGATTGCGGTTGCTTACAAAAAGATGTACAGGAAAATAAGATCGGGAAGCCAAGAAAAGGTGATCAGCATGAAGAAAGATGAGTCAGACGCTAGAGATGGCCAGCAGGGTTTCAAACCCAAGGTCCCATTAGGCTGTCTCCAGAAGCTTTTGAGCCACTGGGTGGTGATCCACAGGAGTTTTGTTTGCATTAGAAAAAAAGAAAGCAGCTACAATTTTGACATCACAAAGCAAGCAGCCTGGTATCTATTAGAATACTCTCCCATCAAATGTAAACACTAAAAATTAAAGCCAAACTTGAGTCACTGCAATTATCCTGCTTGGACTAGAAAGCTAATCAAGCAGCAGACAGAGACAAGGTGAAATGAGCTGAGACCACAAAGAAAATTGGTCCATGATAGGGCAGGGGCTGGGACTCGTTCTGCAGAGCTACATAAATATTAAAAAATCAACTAGATCAAGAGGTGGCTCGGTTTCGGAGGTAAACTCATTCAGTTTCGATCACGTCGTGTTTTATGGACATCACCTGCTCCCAGACTTTGATGAGAGTTTAAATAATCCTGTGGCTTTACTTGCCTCCTCTGCCTCACCCAGACTCACCATTACCATTTTCCTCAGTGTTTTACTGAAATTGAGAATGATAATACCTATAAAGCTTCTCCCCAGCTGACATTTCCGAGTCTCTTCCCCAGCACAAACAAAATTAGAAAATGGAAAATATAACCTTTCTTGTCCTGTAGTTTCTTTACAGGATATAAAATGGAAAGATAGTCTCTATTCAAGAATCATGACCAACTAGCAGCAATAATAATCATGATAATCACAGCAGCCAACACTGTTTGAGCATTTACTCTGGGCCAGGCACTGTTTTAAACATTTTACATACGTTTACTTATTTAATTCTCACCACAATCCCACAAGGTAAGAACTATTATTATCTCCAAGTTATAGATGAGGACAGTGAAGTATACTGAGCTTAAAAGTTTGCCTAAGGTCATAGAGCTAGTGAATGGCGGACCTGGGCTACCAATCCAGATAAACCCGCCCGCCACACGCAGACATCCAAATGTTCCTAATTTATGGTTGTTCAGTCAAAGAGATGGATTATATATTTTGCATTCTGTTGTTTACATCATTGCCAATTGACATTC
The DNA here is from genome assembly GCA_003697995.1 of Taxidea taxus jeffersonii. NCBI lineage: Eukaryota > Metazoa > Chordata > Mammalia > Carnivora > Mustelidae > Taxidea > Taxidea taxus. Next base: position 15,557 of record RCUC01084033.1, read on the forward strand.
CAGTAGTGCAGGCTCAGGGAAAGTAAAGACAGTACTAAACTTCTAGAAAGTTCCTTCCACGAATTCCATCAAAAAGTGGGAACACTTCCCAGTTTTTTTCCCCTCAACACTCACTGCAGTGATTTCTATCATGCTCTATAGCATTCAAATCACTTCTTCACATGTATATAGCTAACCCTGGTGTTGCCATGGAGATTTAAATCAATGCCACGAGCTGGGGCCTAATTTGCATATTCTGCTGATTAGCAGGGGCACTTGGTAATCCCTCCCATCTGCTTCCATGACTAATCTCACGTGTTGGCAATGTATGGGATTCAAGAATGTTAGGAACTGATCCTCTCAGGTTATTTAACACTTCAGTTCTGTTCAGTAACAGCTTAATTAAAACTTCAGGGGAAAAAAAGGTCAACAGAAAAATAAAATTAAATCTTTTAGGAAATTAGCTAATGAGAAGGGGAAGTTAGAATTCACTGCTGCAAGGAAGAGCAAAGAATATTATAATATAAAACAACATAAATGGAACATTTCATCCTGGGTATTTAGGAGTTCAACATCCCAACCAACTATCATTTACAAAGTCTTCTCTGTGCCTGGCAGTGTGTTAGGTGCTTTCACAGGTGTTGTTTCATTTTGTTTTCACAGTAGTCCTACAAGGCCAGGAGAAGAGAGGTTGAGTCATATGCTCAGATTCAGACACATCAAGGGATACTATCTGAACAAAGCTGGACCACCCAAATGTGTCTGACTCCTTCCACACCACTACAAGTTCCACTGGAGTGGGACTTGTAGATGGAGCTTACTTTCTTTTTTTTTAAGATTTTATTTATTTATTTGACAGATCACAAGAAGGCAGAGAGGCAGGCAGAGAAAGAGAGGGGTGGAAGCAGGATCCCCGCTGAGCAGAGAGCCCAATGTGAGGCATCCCAGGACCCTGAGATCATGACCTGAGCCGAAGGCAGAGGCTTTAATCCACTGAGCCACCCAGGTGCCCCTGGAGCTTACTTTCTATCCAATATCTCAATTCTCTAGAGGACAGAAACAGGGCCAAGGAAGACAAGCTGCAGGGAAACAGATTAGGGCTCACTTTGACGAAGCCATATCTAACAATGGGGATTGTCCCAAAATGGATAGAATAGATTATTTTGGGAGGTGATCAGGGCCCTGTCATTGGAAGTGTCCACATAGGGAATTGGGGTTCACAGAGCCCTGTAAAGACCTAATCCGATGTTACAGAGGAGATTCTTGCATTAAGTGAATGATTTGAATCATTATGGACCCTCTGTCAAAACCCCAACACAAAGACCAGTGGAGAAATCTGTTGGTCACAAAATGCTGAGCATGTGAACCATGCTAAGTAAGAGAGAGTACCCCCCTGATGGAGTCTCAATAGCAGCTCAAAAGTTGGCGAAGAGTACTCACAGGATTTTAGGGGCTGGGGTTGGTCATAATGTGTTAAGGCAGAACTTTTAAGTAACTTTTAAGGTCCTCACAAATTCAGATCAGAATTTATAAACTAGATGAGTTGCTAGAATAGTCAACAGTCTTCTCTTTGGGACACATGAGTTATGTGGAATTACTGTCAAAACAGTCTGAGCTAAAAAACAAGACACCAAGAGACTGTCCCAGAGCAGAAGAGAATAAGACGTGACGATTACACATGATATGATATCCTGGATGGGACCCTGGAAGGGAACAAGAACATTAGTGGAAAAATTAGTGAAATTCAAATTAAGTCTGGGGTTGGACAATAATATGCCAGTGTTGGTTTCCTAGTTTTGACAAGCGTACCATTGTGATTTAAGATGTTGACGCTGGGCACAACCAGATGAAGTGTATATGGAAACTTTCTGTACTATCTTTGCAACTTTTCTGTAAATCTAAAATTATTCCCCCAATTTTAAATTTGATAAAAAAAACAGCTTGAGTTTCATTCGTCTTACACATCATGGCTGGCTTTGGTTTATCTATCTTGTGAGTAATAGTTCAATATGTTTTGCAACTTGAGGTTTGGTTTGTTTCTCACCTTGATTTAGAAAACTTCTCAGAGGTCTCTGAGTCAGAAAAGAGTTTCTATTTAACCCAAACTATGGGGAAATAAGGAATAGACTTTGATGGGGTTAGAAAAGATGTATCAAAAATGAGACCTCTTTTCACACATTTTTTCCTGATTTTATAATTTCCTGAGCTAAGGGGAACCTCTTGAACCCACAAATGTTACTGTACCAACAGGGCAGTGAAAAGATTACTGCTGAGTCTGGAGGGGGAGGCACACTCACCCTCTGTCACCGCTACCAGCAAAGCAACAAATAATGACTAGCAAAGCCCGTGATACGGTTATTCACCAGGAGATACAACTCCTGGAACTACTGGAGCACAAGAGGTTAACACAGGTCAGGAATGCTCCTTGAGGTCTTACTGAATCAGAAACTGTACCTAGACACTCTGGAAAACAGTATGGTGGGCCCTCAAAAAGTTTAAAATAGAGTGACCCTATGACCCAGCAATTGCACTAGTGGATATTTACCCTAAGGACACAAATGCAATGATCCTAAGGGGCACCTGCACCCCAATGTTTATAGCAGCAATGTCCACAATAGCCAACCCATGGAAAGAGCCTAGATGTCCAGCGACAGATGAATGGATAAAGAAGAGGTGGTCTATATATATAATGGAATACTATGCAGCCATCAAAAGAAATGAACTCTTGTCATTTGCAACAACGTGGATGGAACTAGAAGGTATTATGTTGGGCGAAGTAAGTCAATCAGAGAAAGGCAATTATCATATGATCTCCCCATTGATATGAGGAATTTGAGAGGCGAAGTGGGGGGTCACGGGGGGAAGGGAGGGAAAAAAATGAAATAAGATGGAACTGGGGAGGGAGACAAAGCATAAGAGACTCTTAATCTCAGGAGACAAACTGAGAGTTTCTGGGGGTTGGCGGGGAGGGATAGGGTGACTGGGTGATGGACACTGGGGAGGGCGTGTGCTATGGTGAGTGCTGTGAAGTGTGTAAGTCTGATGATTCACAGGCCTGTACCCCTGAAACAAATAATACATTATATATTAATAAAAAATAAAATACATGCTTGGATAAAGAATCACCTGGGCAGGGGGAAGAAAAGGGAAAGAAAGAAACTGCACTGTTGTTCTTCCTAAGCTGTACCGTGAAATTTCTCAGCGTGAAGACTGCCAGCTCCAGGCCTTATGAATTTCAAGTCTTCACCTCTTTAGAGAAGGTGGCTGCAGGTGGTGTTTGCGATTGCAGCAAAGGAGATGCCATTTAGGGCAGAGAATATTGATACTATAATGGCTTCTTCCCTAACTAAGGCTGTATTTTGGCACACATTTCCACTGATACTTGCTTTGACGTACCCAGGAAGCTTGAGGCTCCTTTTCTCCTCCCTGCCAAAATATTGATATTATTAGCGATGGACAAAGCATGACTTTGCATTTGCAGAAGTGAGGACTCGGCGTTGTGATAAGGTAACCTTTGGTATGGGTTCCCACATGGTAACTAGAAATGGTATTTAGTTGTGTCCAAGGTTATCTGTCATTTCCACTTTTCAAACCACAGCTTCGAGGGGTGCCTGGCTGCCTCAGTCAGTGGAGCACACCACTCTTGATCTTGGAGTCACGATTTTGAGTTCCATGTTGGGGATAGAGTTTACTTAAAACACACACACACACACACCCCAGAATGATGGAAATAAGAATCCTGGGTTCGAGTCTCCGTTCTCCTACTAATCAACCTTGGGACTTTAGGAAAACTCTATCTATACTTCAGGCTTCTATTCCCTCACCTATAAAACAAGAGACCTGTGCATACAAAACCTCTTTGAATTTCATTAATCCACAACTAACCCGAAAACAACGGTTGCAGGAATTTATCACAAAGTCACAGAATTTTTGTCTACCGTATTCCGTTGTTCTGTCGAATTGCAAAAGTCAGGAAGGAAGCCTGCAGATCCGCGGCAGGCCCTCCGCTTAATGCACAAGACAGTGGGCTGGGTGGCTCAATGGCTAGCAGCAGTGGGCTCTGCAACCAGAAAACTTGACTCCATAGCACGTTAGACGTGTGACCTTAGAAAGCCAAGTACTTCTCTGTTCCGCAGCTTCCTCAACTGTAAGATGAAAATAACTATGGTACCTAGCTCCTAGGGTGATGGTGAGAACTAAACGAGTTCATTTTATAAAGAGCTCCGCATGAACTTGGCATACGGTACACACACGATAAAAGGCTGTTGCAATTTCCTGTCTTCATCTTGTGGCTGTATGATATTAAAGCCAGCTTTATCTGCACACCTATCTTGACAAGATCAGCCAGAACCTCCCACATCTGCTGTAGACCAAAAGAAGTGACTGATAGTACTTGACACCTCCCACGGTTTCTCATCTCCTGAGCCCGCCCTGGTCTGGGCTGTTGGGAATAGAAAAGAATCATAGCAAATATGCACATTGCACTTACTGTATGCACCGAACACTGGCCCTTTGCATGTATTAATTAATTTAATCCCGCTGATGAGGTGGGTGCTATAATTATCTCTCATTTTTGGATGATAAAATTGAGGGCTAGGGAGGGTGAGCAACCTGCCTAAGTGGCGAATAGTACATATCAGAGGCAGGATTTGGACTTGACCAGTCTGGTTCCAGAATCCCTGCTTTTAACACTAGACCTTGTTGCCATAATAATAACTCGAGCTTGCTAAGTGCCTACCAAGTGCCATATGATTACAAACCCTATCTCTACTTCTTATGATAACCCTGCAAGGAAGCCATTATGCTTACCTCCATTTTTACAAAGGTAGAAAGGGATACTCAGAAAGACTAAGTACTTTGTCCAGCATCACAGAGCCAGGGAGCGCTAATGTCTGTCTCCATAATCCGTGTTCTGTCCACTCCTCAGCAAGAATGAGATTCATGCTTTGTTTTGTTCTGTTTTTTTAACTCAGAGGCTTTCCAGTGGGAGGTGAAGGGAAATTTTACTCAGTGTCAAATTTCTGGAAGAAGGGGATAACTGCAACACCAACGTTCTCTCTGGGAAATGTGCAGAGTGCTCTCATTAATGAGGTCCAGGAAGCAGTAGCCTTCCTGGTGGGGCCCCCTGGTGCTGGTCCAGGTCCCACGGCTGCTGGGGAGATCTGTAGATTTCTCCAACAAGAAGATTTTCTCTTACATAAAGGGAAAGAGTTACTGAAGCACATAAAGAAAGCTTTCATATGAAATTCAAATTTGTTCAACCTTCCCGAGAATGAATCTTAAGTGAACAAAATAACATTCTGACTAAAGCCCATAATCACATCACTTTTTACATGATGAAATACAATGAGATGCATGGAAGAAATAACTGTGGAACAAATTCACCCTCTTAAATTCTATGGGAGAACAATTCCTCTTGATTACCCTAAAAATGCATAGGATATCAACGAACCCAATACATTTTTTTGTGATCTACTAAGAAAATGTACCTAGGAAAATGTGTAATGAAGCTAATGATGGCTATTTCCTTCTCGGTAGATGCTTGGAAGCATAGCCCACAAAGAATGCTCCAGAAGGCATCATAGTGAGCAACAAAGAATTGGAAAAATATGTAAGTTCTGTGGTGTTTATGCTATTACCATTGGATGTTACTCACATATAACTTCTTATTTTCATTTTGTGTAAAAAGGAAAGTCTCTCAGGTTCAACAAGGTCATAAGACTAAGTAGGAAAAGAATACAGATGGGAAAACTTACATTTTAACCATAACTGTAACTTTTACTCGCCCGGTATTTTATTTTTTTTTTAAAGATTTTTTATTTATTTATTTGTCAAAGAGAGAGAGAGCGAACGAGCACAGGCAGACAGAGTGACAGGCAGAGGCAGAGGGAGAAGCAGGCTCCCTGCTGAGCAAGGAGCCCGATGTGGGACTCGATCCCAGGATGCTGGGATCATGACCTGAGCCGAAGGCAGCTGCTTAACCAACTGAGCAACCCAGGCGTCCCTCGCCTGGTATTTTAATATTCCATCATCCTTTCCAAAGCTGCAGTTAGTAAAAACTGAAGAAAAATGTGTGAATTCATCCTCCATTGAGGAACCTTATATTTAGTGAAATATGGACACATGCATATGAAATAAAAGCCTTTTATGAATAATAACCCATCATGCAAAGGCTTATTGCTTACACTCCACTCTATGATGATACAATTTTTGTAACATTCCTGTTTTGGCACTCTGGGTTATAACTCCAGGATCTCCAAAATTTCAGAGAGGAGTCAATCTCTCATCTAGCATTTAGGTGTGGGTAGACAGAGACCATGTTTTCCCTTTTACGTATTTCCAAATACTCCATCTCTTGAGCCGTGTTCCCATGACTCTTCAAAGACCTTTCACTGAAAATTTACCACAAAAAAAACTCTGACCTCCAAAGTGGAGAGTGCTGAAGTAGGCTGTATGTGTCATTATCGCTTTAGTCCAGCGTGCACAGAACTCTGCAGTGTTGTGTGGATGTTGGATATTTTACTAACATTATATTGAGCTCTCTTACTTTGACAATAATGGTACTCAAGCACAAATCTAAGACAGGATGGTAAACAAAGCTCAGAAAGTAAGAATTCGAGCTCCTTTCACACTCTAGGCTTCACAATGAGTAGGAGTGGTCATCTTCCATTGGAGGAGGGGCAGGAAAGCCCTCAAGCTGAGGTGTATAGGGCAGCGAGGGCGGAGTAACAACTGAGAGAAACCCCACAGGTGTTGAGTCCATGGAGAACACTGAGTACCACTCAGTGGTCTTCTACTGCTGTGGTGGGCAGGAGATTAAAATGAGAATACCCCTTCCTGCAGGGGTCCAGGGTACAGAACCTGTCAAAGTATGGGGTAAAGGAAGGAGAACAGACACCAACTATCACTAGGTACTCAAATTGAAAGCCCTCCTGAGGAGAAGGTTGTGTTCCTGTTCTTAAATAAAGTGAAGCTCATTATGGGTTAAATATAGCTAAAATGACAATGAAACACAGATCCAGATCTAATGGTAGATTAATTTCAAACCAAGTGCTCATGGCCTACTAGAAGAAAAGGTGTTCCCATTTTGGACACTTATAATTTACCTCAGTTTCTGTTCTTTTATACATAATGGCTTGTATTCCAACAGAAATTATATGAACAAAAGACTTAAAAAAAGGAAGAAAGTAGAAAACACTCTTATGAGATAAAGAGTCAATAGAATCAATGCCAGTGATGGCTTGGATGAAGGAATTATCTGTCAAACAAGGACTTCAAAAGAACTTCAAAATCGTCCAAAATATTTTAAAAGATCTAGTGGAAAAAGTAAATAACATGCATGAATGGATGTAGAACTTAAGCATGAGATGGAAGCTCTAAATAGAGGGAAAAAACTGGAAGAGCCAGGAATGAAATGGAGAATATCGGGGATGATGAATTTGTTTGCATGGCTTATCAGGTGACTGGATATAGCAGAGAATAGAATTTCTGACTTGGATACATTTGGATACAAAGTATCTAAAAATTGGGGCATCTAGGTGGCTCAGTCCATTAAGTGCTCAACTCTTGGTTTTGGTTATGATCTCAGGGTCCTGGGATTGAATCCCATGTCAGGTGCCTCGCATTTGGCATGGCGTCTGCTTGAGATTCTCTGCCTCTCCCTCTGCTTCCCCCGTGCCCCACTTGTATGCTCTCTCTAAAATAAATAAGTAAAACCTTAAAAAGAAAAGAAAGGATCTAAAAAGAAACAGAATGAAATAAAGCAGTAAAAACACTAGAACAGAGTGAGATCTATGGGACAATAGCAAACCATCTGATGTGAGTAGAGTCCCTAGAGGAGAAGAACAAGAGAAATGAGCAGAAGAAATGTGTGAGAGAATAATGGCCAACAGGTTTTCAAAATTTATGAAAGTTGGGGCGCCTGGGTGGCTCAGTGGGTTAAGGCCTCTGCCTTCGGCTCGGTTCGTGATCCCAGGGTCCTGGGATCGAGCCCCACGTCTGCTCGGCGGGGAGCCTGCTTCCTCCTCTCTCTCTGCCTGCCTCTCTGCCTGTGATCTCTCTCTGTCAAATAAATAAATAAAATCTTTGAAAAAAATTTATGAAAGTCAATATTAAATATCTAAGAAGCTGAGAGAATACCAAGCAAGACTGATAAAACAAACAAAACCCAGCTAGGCATCATAGTCAAACTATAAAAAACCAGAGATGAAGAGACAATCTTGAAAGCATCCAGAGAAAACAGAAATATTACATACAGTGGAACAGCGGTAAGAACCATATATAACTTCTCATCAGAAACAACAAGGGACAGAAGACAATAGACTATCATCTCATCTGCTGAAAGCAAATAGACCCCATCAAAGCTGAATTATACACCCAGTAAAAAAACACTCTTCAAAGAGGAAGGTGAAATAAAGAAATTTTTAGGGGAAAAAAAGCTGAAAGAATTTTTATCCAGCAGATATGCACTGCAAGAAATGGTAAAAAAAAAAAAAAGCTATTACTGAAGTAGAATTATACTGCACAGAAATCTAATTCTGCAGGAAGAAATTAAAAAAAAAAACAGCAGAAGGAGTAAATATATTGGTAAGTATAAAGGATCATTATTTTACAAAATAGCATTGTGTGTTTCTGTGTGCATGCATGTAGAAATCACATCAGAGACAATTTACTGTTTATAGTAAAATTAAAAATAAAGTAACATGGGGGATAGCACATACAGAATAAAATACATGAGAAAACGACGATAAAGGTTGTGAATTGGGATAATTGGAAGAACAATGCTGGGAATTTCTGACCTTGCTTGTGAATAGAATATATATTCAAAGTAGCAAAGGTAAAGATGCACAATGTAATCTTGTGAAACTGCTAAAAACAATACAAAGAATGTAATATGAAAAAAATATTTGATTTACCCCAAACATGCTGGAAAAGAGGAACAGGGGTCACAGAGAATACTGGACACACCAAAACCAAGGGCTAAAATGAAAGACTTAAATTTAAACCATCAGTAATTATGATTTAAACATGAATGGTGTGAAAACCTTAAATAAAAGGCAGAATTTGGGGACTGGAAGGAAAGACTCAATTATATAGACACCAGAAACACACTGTAAACAGAAAGACACAAAGAGGAAGAATGTCAAGAGACGGAAATATGCATATTGCAAACACTAAGCCTAACAAAGATGGTGTGGCTCTACTAATATCAGATAAGGTAAATTTAGAGGTGATGAATACCACTGGAGGTAAAGAAGAAAACATCACAATTATAATAGTCAACTTGTCAAAAATATAAATTCCTGTATGTTTGCACTTACTAACAAATGGACTACATACTCAAAGCAAAAAATTGATACTAGTCAAAGGACATTGAGATAAATGCACGGTCATGGTTGGCAGTTTCAATACTTATCTCTACGGTATTGACAGAATATGGAGACAAAAAATGTCAGAATATAGACTCGAACAACACTATCAATCCATTTGACCTGATATAAATATGCAGAGCATTGCACTAACCAACAGCAGAAAACACACTCTCCGCCAGGGTACCTAGACTATTCACCACACAGACTATAAGCTCAGCCATAACCCAAGTTTAAATCAATTTCTGGGGGGCACCTGGGTGGCTCAGTGGGTTAAAGCCTCTGCCTTCGGCTCAGGTCAGGATCTCAGGGTCCTGGGATCGATCCCTGCATCAGGCTCTCTGTTCAGCAGGGAGCCTGCTTCCCCCTCTCTCTCTGTCTGCCTCTCTGCCTACTTGTGATCTCTCTGTCAAATAAATAAATAAAAATCTTTAATAAAAAAATCAACTTCTGAGGGTCAAGATCAAACAGGCTATATTATCTGACTGCAAAAATACCAAGTTTGAAATCAACATCAAGAATATAAATAGACCATCTCCCCAAATTTGGAAATCAAATATCACACATTTAAATAAGTCATGGGTAAAAGAAAAAATCCACAAAAGAAGTTAGAAAATATTTTAAATTGAATGATAATTAAAGTATGGTATATAAAAAAATTGAAATGAATCTAAAGCCATCTTATATGGAATTATATATCTTTTAATGCCTTTATTTAAAAATAAGAATGCCACAAAATAAATGACATATTTCCACCTAAAAAACCTAGAAAGGGACGACGTAACTAAATCCCAAATAAGTAGGAGGAAGGATGTAATAAAAATGAAAAAGAGAATCAATGATGGACAATAGGTAGAGATAATCACCAAAGCCAAAAGTTGATTCTTTGGAAAATAAAATAAAATTTTTGAAACCACTAGCAATTCAGATCAAGAAAAAGGGAGAAAAATATAAACTATTGATATAATAACTGGAAATGAGGACATCACTAGAGACGCTACAGTTACTAAAAGGACAATGAGACGCTACTGTGACCAACGCAGTAAGACAAAGAACCCAGTGGAAATAGGCAAAATGCTTGAACAGATACTTCAATAAAGATCTACAAATAGCCACATGAAAAAGCACCGGAGATCAATAGTCATCAGGCAGATGTAAATTAAAACCAAAATGTAATATCACTGTATAAAACGACAAGAATGGGTAGAAATAAAAACAACTGACAATCCCAAATGTTGGTGATTATGTGGAACAATCAGGATTCTCCCTGGTGGGAGTGCAAAATGACGAGGACTAGTTTAGCAGTAGCTTAAAAAATTAAACTTATATCAGTCTTATGACCCAACAATTTCACTACTAGGGGCTTGTCCAGAAGAAATTACGGGGCACCTGGGTGGCTCAGTCGGTTAAGCGTCTGACTCTTGATTTCGGTTCAGGTCATGATCTCAGGATCATGAGATCAAGCCCCACCTCAGGCTCCACACCAGCAGGAAGTCTGCTTGAGATTCTCTCCCCTCCCTCTGCTTCTCTTCCGTTCATGTTCTCTATCTTTCTAAAACAAATAAATTCTTTTTTGAAAAAAGAAATGAAAACATATGCTGTGGAAATATTTGTAAAAATCTTTACAGAAGATTTACATAGTGTAGCTAAAATCTGGAAACAGTCCAGATGTGCCAATGAGAAAACAGGTAAACAAACTGGCATATTCATGCAGTGAATTCATGAATTCAGCGGTGCAGTGTAATGACTTACTGATAGAGACGCACGGGTGAATTTCAGAAACATTATTCTGGGTGAAAGAAGCCAGATACACACAGGCAAAACATATACTATAATTATCCATTTATACGAAGTTCTAAAATAGGGAAAACGAACCTGTGATGATAGAAATAAGGTCAATGGTTGCTTCTGGCAACAGAGGGGTGATGACTAGGAAGGGGTATGTGGGAACTTTCTGGGGTGATGGAAATGTTCTATATTTTAAATATAGATTACATGAGTGTGTGCATTTCCCCAAACTGATCAAACGGTCTACTTAAGATCTGAGCATTTAACTGTATGCAAATTATGCCTAAATGGCAGAAAGCTTTGAAAGTGATACACACTCAACCTGTTGCGTGTGGTTGAGGGAGGCTGGTAAGGGAAGGTCAACGACGAAGATTGGGAAGACAGTAATTAGTGGAGAAGAATACTTCTAGGAGGATTTCTGATGTGATATATGAGTGGTTTTCCTGTTCCAGAATCTTATGGAGTACTTGTTAAAATGTAGACTCTTGGGTTCCAACCAAATTAGCTAGGAATCTCCAATTTGAACCAGTTTCACAGAGGAAGCTGATAGCACACACTAAAGTTTGGGAACAGCTGGGTTACAGAATTTTCAGTCCAGAATACAGAATTTTACCATATAGAAATAGTGCAGTTAGACAACACTGAAGCTAATGCTTGAAATGTGATTTTGGATATTTTCATGAGTTATGAATGTTATGAGTCAGCCTTCATATGTCTACAAAATCTGATTATTTTATTTTATTGAGAAGAGTTGACATCATAATTTTTAGTTGGATGCTTGAAACTTTAAGCATCTGACAGAAACTATAACTTTACCTGAGATTCTAAATTTTCCTGTTATTTAGATGAATTATCAATATGGAGTCACATAAAAATGTTTAAGGCAAGTGAGTTACACTGTCTCAAGACAATAATTCTGCTTCTACTAAGTGTAAAACATTGGTAGATTTGCTATCAGGACATAAAGATACCTGCTTGGGATTGAGAGTGACCAAAGACTACCGACTTCTTCCGTTGGATTTTTTTAAAAAGATTTATTTATTTATTTATTTATTTGACAGAGATAACAAGTAAGCAGAGAGGCAGGCAGAGAGGCAGGGGGAAGCAAGCTCCCCACTGAGCAGAGAACCCAATGAGGGGCTCGATCCCAGGACCCCGAGATCATGACCTGAGCCGAAGGCAGAGGCTTAACCCACTGAGCCACCTAGGCGCCCCTGGAATTTTAAATATATAAAGATACTGCAATCAGAGCAGTAATAATCAACTAATCACCAAACCAATATTTGCTCAAAATCTATTATATCTGGGATAGTATGGCATTATATGGGCCCATTTTAAAGATTGGCTCCAATGTTCATTAACTAGGGAACTATCTAATTGTTGAACTTCTCTGAGCCTCAGCTCTCATCTCCTTCAGTAGTAAAATGAGGGACTACTCCCCCACCTTGCAGGGTTGTTGTTAAAAATCAGAGTTACACCAGTACATTATTTAAGCTGGGGACTGGCCCATAGCTGATGTTTAACAAGCGGTAGTCGTTTTCACTTGGTCACACAGTCTAACCATTTGGGTGATTATTTAAGCTTCTCTTTCTTGAGGAGGAACAAAAAAACTGTTGACCAAGAACAAGGATCTTATATTTAGAGAGTAAATATAGTCTCTAACATATATATTAGATATATAATATATTTAGAGACTAAAATATTACGGAGAGGAAATTTTATGAAAGAAATATTATGGGTTCACCTTCCCTTGTTTTGGAAGTGTTAAGATCTCCAGGATAGGGTTATGATGTGATTTAGGGGTAAGGGACCGAAAGGCTGCTTGAGTTGCTTCTAGATTGCCTACCCTGCTTCATTTGGCACTATACATCTAGAAGCCTAAGCCTGCACAGTCCACACCAACATAGGAGGTTCTCGGGGCATTTTGTTGAGTGAATGAAAAGGGCACAAAAAGGAATCTTCAGTCTGTACCCAACCCCGTCAAGCTCAGCAATAGTGAACTTGACTAGTTTTGCTCTCTATCTTGGCATACTACTGTGTAGCAGTGCTTACCCAAGAGGTCAAGGAAGTCCCAGGAGCCAACCGAAAGAATTTTTTCCCACATGAATAACATTTTCTAGTTACTTCTGTTATTAGTCCTGTGCTTTTGATTAGGGATATAAAAAGAAGTGTTGAATACAAGCCATGCCTCTTAGGAATTGATCATCTAGTGGGGGAAATGAGCATAAAGTTTAATATAGTATGAAGGAGTTTAGAATGAGGGTCATGACTGGTGTAGCCAGAATACTATGAGGGTTTTAGGGGTGAAGAGATCTCCTTTGGTTGGGGGGATGGGATAAGAAAAACATCTCAGAGGATATGAACCAAAGTCTCACACACATTTAAGTCTCTAGTTAAATTACACCTCCACAATGAGGCTGTCCCAGATCCGGCCAGCAGAAGGCATCTCTCCTAGTCCTCATCCCCTGTGCCTTTTTGTATTTCTATTAGAGCCCTCATCACAGTGTGTCTGATATTAGCTAGCTGGGCAACTGGACTGTGCCTTCCTGGAAGGCAGAGCCTATGGCTTTTTCATCTTGGCACCTTCCTCGGTGCGTAACACATCATAGAGAGGGCACTAAACGGGGCACACACTAATGAATTGGACAAATTTCTCTAGGTGTAGTGGAGGCAATTGGAGTGACTGAGCAGTTCTTTTAGGGAAGGAAGGGGATAGGACTGGAAAGGTATGTTGAGCCAGACTGCTGTGAAATTGGCTTACAGAATAAAGTCAGTCACCTGCACCCAACTGGCTGGCATTCACAATGAAGCCAGTACTGGCTTTTACATAGGGAAGGAACAGGATGAATGTGGCATTTGGAGACCTCATCATATCCTATTATAATATATAATAGCTGGTATTAGAGCTGGGAAAATACCTTTTTCTTACTCAACTATGCAGTTAGGCCTAAGAGTAGCGATGAATGTTACAAAGAATGCTGGCATACTGGGTGGTCTGGAGCCCTCGTATATGCCTAAATAACAGCCATCTTGGCTAAGAAAGGCTCCTGGCTCATAATTCTTCATCCTCTAAAAACAGAGTCAAGGATGGAGTCTGTCACGAAAGAGTCAATATTTGGACATCACAGCTCCATGTTGAACTAGACAGAGGGAACTAGGCATGGGCAATGAATTAAGAGTTTTGGGTCCAGGAGGCATGTGGACACCCTCTTTAAATATGTAAATGATCATGCCTGTTACTTACAACTCCCTTTGCGTAAGGTTTTTTAAAAGTTCTATTTTATAAGGCAACACTATCGTGTCATATCCAATAATAGGTGCTAACTTGTAAGAAACACTAATGAGTTATTTAGAAACTTGCAAAACAAAGGAAGTAGACTTAATTGTGACCATTTTCATATTCTTTTTTTTTCCATTTTCACATTCTTTTTTTTTTTATTTGATAGAGAGAGAGAGAGATCACAAGTAGGCAGAGAGTCAGGCGGGGTTGAGGGAAAGCAGGCTCCCTGCGGAGCAAAGAGCCCGGCATGGGGCTTGATCCCAGGACCCTGAGGTCATGACCTGAACTGAAGGCAGAGGCTTAACCCAATGAGTCACTCAGGGGCCCCGCATTTTCACATTCTTATAAATGAAGCATTGTTATAGTAAAGCATACTTTAGCAAGCCCTAGTCAAAGAATGCCTTCTGAACAGAACGTAGATATCACGTTTTCATTCCAGTATAAAAAAATTCAGGCTTTCAAATGGATAGATTAAAGAGTAATCTTTTAAATCTATCTCTTATAAGAGAAGTCTTCACTCTACAAAAACATTCACCGAAAGGTTCCTTTCCTTACAACATACTCCATGCAGAATTCAAATGGGGCTTGATTTACATATAATTTTCTGGAAACAATTTAATTGTACCAGGCAGGATATACTTGTCCAGTTGACTGAGATAGGCTTAAAGGCCAGTGGCACTGCTGGACTGAAAATGTACGTTATGGCATATTCCTCTTTCTCCCACGGAACTGGTATCCCAAGGGGGAACTGATAGAACATTTTCTACCCAAGGAGTGCTCACTTCCTGTAGATACTCTCCAGCTAAGTTCACAAGAGCTTAGCTGCTGGGATGAACTGTCCTACCACCCAAGACCTCTTCCCTTATAGCAGTATTCACGACTCTGGAGCCTCCGAGTTTCTGAAGCAAATGGCACAAGGCAAATACAGATTTCCACCATCCATTCTATAAGACACAATTTCAAGACAGTCTTTCTGGTCAGTTTCATAAAATCAGCTTAGGTTGTGTAATTGTTTGTCCAAAGCAAATGTACTGAAATATTTCTGAGTGTTCCATGCAACCACTGTGGCTATGTTCATCCCTCAACTAAAGCTCAATACCTACTAAGCACCGGGCCTGGGGCCAGGCAGTCAGAGCTGCATGATATGGGAAGGCACACTGACGAACCACCCAGGGGGTCAGGACGTCAGTGCTCCGAAAGAACAGTCTGTGAAACAGCCGAAGTGCACATCTGTATCCCCTGATAAATGGACTAAGCAATTACCGATAAGAAAACAATTAATCAATAGATCATTTCCTAAGTGCCTATCAATAAGAAAACAATTAACAAATATACTGTTTCCCCTAGTTCCCAAAGAGAGGGACAACTGTCTTCATGTGTTCTAAATTTTGGAAGCTCTGAGTCAGTATGATCTGTGGACTATTGGGCAGGTGTAGGCATGGGCACAGAACAGAAGGCCCATAACCTGCTGGAAACAAGAAAGAACACGAAGGGACCTTGAACAGCGGGAGAAGTAGTCACAGATGAGCAGGAGGCAGCACAGCAAGGACATGAATGCTTAGAGAAAGAAATGGCTGAGCTAAAGCAAGGTTTAGACACAAGACTAAAAGCATAGGCTAAAAAAATCCTGATTCCTTAACTGCAATAAGCATGATCATGAGGGCTCCCGGGCTGTAAAGGGTTACACAGAGCACAGCGACTGCCTGTTCTTTAACTTCCCTGGGGACCAAATGAGATGCACCACACTCAACCAGAGAATGGAGGATTTAGGATGAATGTTCTTGCCTTGAGAGCTGCTGAGATGAGTCCTTCAGAGGGCTGGTGGGTGCTATGGCTGGGACGGTCTCTTCTGTATACGACGGGTAAAGTGTTTCCTATCAAAAGGCAAAGGGATAAACTACCCGACCTTTCTTGGGACTTGCCATTCTTTAAGAGCACAACCCTCTCTTTCTGCCTCTTTTGCGCGGTGCTACCCTGGGCTTGGCGCTGCCCCTCCATCACTCTAGGTATGTTTCACATTCCTTTCAAAGAGAAACTGCAGTCACTGACGATATGTCCCCCTTGCTGGCTTTTGTTTCTGCAAGGGGGCTACATGTGCCACGAACATACAACTATTTAAAACAGATGCGCCTATTTATAACATTTCATGGATCAATCTAGAAGTCTTTCGTAAGCACAAAGTTGGTTTGTGCTCAAATCTAACCAAACTGGTTAGACGGCAATCTGATTGTTTGCAGTGAATACATGCACTGGTCACTGCAACAACTGGTGACAATTACCTGTGTCACAGACCTTACTTAGCAAAGAATTAACGTGTGCATGCCACTCCAATACCTTATATAAGTAGAGAGAGGAGCTTCAATGTTTCTGCCATATGTACCATATCCCGCGCTAAGGGACATAGTGTCTGTAGTCCCATCCTTTAAGGATGGTTATAAGCTGTCTCCCATCAGACAAGAGGAAACATTGGTAGGTTATTAGAGGCATGGGTTGTGAAAATAATAATAAAAAAATGAGCTTCTGGACCCAGCTCACAAATTCTATGATTTTCATCACCAATATTGCCCTTGATGGCTCAACTGCTCAAATGAGCTTCCCCGCCCCCCACCCCTTCCATGGGGAAATCGATGGAAAATAACCAAACGAACAATTCCCATGCAATTTCACAGATTAACCTGAACCTTCGTCTGGGGGTGTTCCGAGACCACCCCATGTAGTTCAGAAGATCCTGCAAAGCACTCAGAAGGGAAAGCCTATGTATCACAGTTAATTCCACAAATAAACTCAAGCTACTCAGCAGTTTCAGGACAGGTAGAGGGATTTTGAAGAAACAAAAATCGCAAAGAGTCAGTCATCACTCATCTGGATGAAATGTGCTAGCGAAATAAAGCGTTTAGAGGGGTTAGCATTCTCTGGGGTCCGCTGTCGTTCAAGGAACAAGAAAGTGCAAGGGTTTCAACAGAAGCATTGGCTTGATGAAGCTACTTCGTTCAGATAATACGAAAACCGGCAGAAAGTTTTCCAAGAAAAGATGCCATTTTCCATTTAGTTCCATGCTAAAATTGCCCATCAGAAAGTAGCCAGTGGAGGGAATCCAACCATGCAAAAGAATCCCTGTCTTGCTATTTTCAGAGGCTTGAAGCTGGCCGCTCCTGCAACCTTCTCTCATCTTGTTTTTCTCCGTGAGCCAGAGGCTCCTGGGCGTTGGTCCCATTAGCTATCTGCCGCATCTCCCTTGCCGCCATGGAGGGACAGATACTCTCCTGGTTTCCCTCAGACATTACGGAGAGCCCATCTTCTGTGATTTCCCTGAAGATACACCTAATACGATTCTCAGAATTAAAGTGCTTGTGTCCTCCTTTCCTTAACTCTATGTTGCCTTCTCCTTCTTTCCTTTCCTAAGCTAAAAGCAAAATACATTTAAAGCTGATGACAATTCTTTATTCTTCTTTCTTCGTTTAGAAATGCAAATTAATGTCCTGTGCTGTCTGCAGAGTTAATGCAAATCCGGAGGTAGGAAACCCCTCTGGAATCAGCTGGTGTCACAGTTTTCTAAATACCAATAGCACTTTACATTGATATATACATTCACTCTTCTCTAACAATATCTACAATTTCTCTGAGAAAAGAAAAACAAAGGAAGTATTTTTCAAAGACTCGAAACATCATGGAGTACAGGGAAACTCAAGAGCCCGTGTCCCATCCGGAAAGAAAAGATCTCAACAGAAAGATCCCCGGCATAATTTTGTTAATTTCTATAAAGGTGTTAATGTCCAGGATAAGCTTTCAAGTCTCTGTCCTTCAAAAACATTGCTTAAAAATCTTACCTGAATACGACTTCCTTAACAAAGCCATGCTTCTTTATAAGCTGGTCCTACCCAGACAATTGCTGTCTACATTTAGAGCAGACACAGAGAAAGGAGATCAGAGAAAGTTTAAGGCATATCTAAAGTATTCTCCAAGGTACTGGCCAGAAACATCAAGCCCATACTCGCGGTATAGAGAGATCATTAATGGGCATTAGTGACAGACCATTATGACTCTCACAGATCATTAATGATTCATCATGTAGCCGTATTGTTCTGGCAATAATCAGACCACTGCTTGGACTCAGATATAAGCTTCGCCCGTACTGTTTGCTTAAACTTATTAGTTCCAAGCATAAAATTTTATTTTGCCTTCTAGAATTACGAAAAATGGTCTGTAACAGGATCCCTCTGCACATCAGAGGGGTTTTTGGAGCTGGCTGCCTACTTTGGTCGGTGCGCTTCTCCCCACTGTCAGGAATCTTGTCGTCTGAAAGGCTCCCCAATAGCTTTTGGGATGTAGAAAATGTGTCTTTTATTTTGAAATTGAATAATTAATGAAGAGAAAATGCTACAAGCAAGATAGACATTTATAAGAATTACAGTTGCTCAGGCCTCCGTAACAATGACTCGTAAAATGATGAAATTCTACCTGACTTTTGAGTTTCGTGCCAAAAAATACATTTTCATATTGGAGTCCTTTGTTAAAAATTCAGAGACTCTACTAGCAGCCTATGACAAGGCTTTTGGCTAATTACAACAAAAAGCAAGAAACACAGACTATTTTAGCATTATACCATACATGCTACAGAAGCACTCAACGGTGTTAATATAGGAATCAAAATTTTAAGAAAAAGTGAAACCCCGCACCAAATTGCCATTCTTTTTAGTTTTGCCTTATGGAAGATCCACTATTTTGGTTGAAAATTGAAATGAAAATGGAAATTTAGTTATTCCGGGAGCAAATGAGTCTTTCCTATTGAACAGATTGGATTCTCCTTCTGTGTGGCTCTGGGAAAACTTCCCTTGAGTCAGAGAGAAAGGAAATCTGTTTCAAGGTCTGAATATCGTCACTATCAATGAATATTGAAGAATTACCGACACCCACCAAGAGCTATATTTGAGCCCCATCACCCCTACTCAGCGCTGTATGGAAAGGAAGATTATGTAGGTCCCAAAGCATCCCATAAACTTACATAATTTTTCCCCTTAAGCTTCTCTGCATAATCAGAATTGCCTTGTGTTCTCTGCCTCCACTAAGAGTGTAACAGACAACAGCGGCAAACGTAAGCCCCTCCCACAGGGATCCAGTCTCCAGCAAAATGGGCTTGGCTTTAAGGACAAGATTTCAGCCGTAGGCAGAGGATGGAGAAAATCTGTTCTGCCCTGAAACTAAACTCCCTCCCACAGCCCCCACCAGACGCCCACAGCCCAGGGGCCTGAACATCAGGGGGCCTCGGAACCCAAATGGGCCAAAGAGTTTTTTCTCAACAGGCTTCCTAGAAGTGTGTTCTGGGCCTTCGCACAGGACCGGGTTCTGAGAAAGACCCTGCCCTTCATTTCCTGCTTTCCTGTCACCGGTTTTGAACTGTCAAAGGGTTTTAAGAAGGGCCAACATTTTTGAACACACTCCTCTTGTACTGGGCTCTGCAAACTACGTAGCCAGTCCTGTCCCATAAGAAACCATTTGTTCAGTTGTCTATCAGACTCAGGCAGATGATCAGCTTTGGAGCATGGCCGTGGGAGCTTCCCCACTGCCCTTGGACGAGGCCACCGGGCACACCGTCGCCGACGCGCTGATCCCTCTTTGCAAACCAAATGGCTAATGGAAGAATTTGGGCTTTGGTGAACTCCTTATACAGGATAAATGCCAACTTCCTCTGAACAAAAATAGAAAGCCCTAATATAGGGGCGGTGTCTCTTGGCCAATATAAGAGCTCTTAAAAAAAAGTTTTTCCCAAGGGACACAATTAAGTCATCTCCATAGGTGTGGTCTTACCAAGGTCTACTCGAGAGACTCAGTCTACTCTCTGGGCCAGAGCTTCTTACGGCCCGGCCTTGCAGGGGCTGCACCGGGCAGGGCAGCGGGGCAGAGCGGGTCCCCTGGGATGATAGCAACTCAATCTTTGGACGTCTAGACTGCACAGAAATAAACAAAGCGAGGGCTGACTGACAGCCAAATTGCCAGGCAGGTGAAATTTATTTCCGCTGTCCTTTCTGTCAAGTGAATGCTCAGCCACTCAGGGCCTTCGTGCTGCTCATTCAGGCCTGCTCCTGCACCACAGGGGTACCCCCTCCGCTAGGCTTGGCAGAGGAGTCCCCTCAGTACCCCTGCTTCTACTTTTTCTCACGTTCCACAGCTACCGCCTAGTCCTCAGTGTGTCTGATCTTGTCAGGTGTCCTGGAGGAAAGCCATCTGATTCAACTCCTATGCATGGATCCGTGAACAGATGATAGAAAGGCGCCGGGGGTCGTGGGGCTCGCGTGTTCTACTTAGCCTCACTGGGTGATATACTTCAGTGCCTCTGTCACTTCTTTTTGGATATCAGTTTCTAAACCTTAGGGCTACTGTCCTCCCACCCCTTCAAAGGTAACAGGAGAGGGGGTATAGGTTTGGGCTGAAGCAGCCATTTGGCTCAGGGCATCCCTCCCAACCTCACACACCAGACGAACTGAGTTGTCTGGACTGTGCTTTTTCGAATCTTTGCAGGTCTGTTCCAGATCTTTCCCCACCTTGGGGTGTCCTTCTCTCTTCCTCTGCCTACTTATCTTTCAAGCAGGACATCTACTAGGAAGGCTCTCAAGTCGACCGTGGTCTCCTTGGTCTCTTCACTGTATCCAAGACAAACTTCTATCACTTGACTATCAGACGTGATGGCATTCAGCTATTGACATGATCTACACCCCCCCCATTTACTGGACATAAGTGGCTAGAGGGCAAGGGCCACAGGTGATCTGACAAGCACCCGTGAATAAAGGGCATCGCTGGACAATGGTGTATCCTTCAGTGTGGGAGCGTAGGGCGCAGGTCTGCATGAGTTGACTTAGGCAGGGACTGCACGGGTGGCCTTCACTTTCTTCACAACGGGTTTCATCCAGATGGAAATCAATACTGGGGTCAGCGCTCAGTGCTGGGTCACCCACCCTCTTCTAATAGATGCTGTCAGCAACTCTTTCTGCCCGTCCACAGAAGGCATGATCTGTCCTCTGGCCCTACAGGCAGAAGGCATCTCAACAGAAACTGACAAACTGAGTTAACTCTCCGGTGAGTGACCTTTAATCCCAGCCCATGAACGTACAGGTCTCCAAGCTGTCACTGGGATGTGCTCAAGTGACTCAAGCAAGCTTCTGCTTTCCTGGGGGCCCCGATCAATACCTTGCCCTCTTCATCGGGCCCAGACACATCAAAAGCAATCATGCCTGATATTTAATCATTTCCCATTAAAATGCAAAGCTCTGTCTCCAGGTCCCCTTGACAGTTTAATTGTTTTAAAATGTCTGGAGAAGCCGATATAAACAGATTTGTAGTACATTGTTTATTTGCTGTGCCAGCACAGCCTCTTGGCTAATTAATAAGAGCAATTTGCTGTGTCTTGGCTGCCCTGATCCCTCACGTTGGGAAGAAGTTATGGGAAGGAAGAATTTATGCGGGTAAGGAAAGATAGTTTTCCATTAAAAAGTACCGGTGAGTTGAAATTTTGTCCACACAGAAACCAACACTCAGATGTTAATAGCAGCTTTACTCATGATTGCCAAGAATTAGAAGCAGCCAAGATGTCCTTCAGGAGGTGAGGGTATAAGTAAACTGTGGCACATTTAGTCACTGGATTATTATTCAGTGATAAGAAGAAATGAGTGATGGGGTCACAGAAAGACATGGAGGAACCTTCAATGCTTGTTACCAGGCGAAAGAAGCCAGTCTGAGAAGCTGTATACTGTGTGAGTCCAACTACATGACATTCCGGAAAGGATAAAAATTGGAGACAATGAAGTGGTTGCCGGGGTTTGGGGGGGGGCGTACAGAGGGATGAGTACGAGGAATGCAAGAGTTACAGGGCAGTGAAAGCACTTGGTAGGATACCATCATGATGGATATATGTCCTTATAAGTAACTGTCCAGGCCCATTGAATGTCCTACACCAAAGGTGTATCCTGACATAAACTACAGCCTTTGGGTGCCAGTGGAGGTCCAGGCAGAAGGCAACGCAACGGAAACTGACCAACTGAGTTAACTCTCCGGTGAGTGACCAGGCACCCATATCAAATGTACTACTCTGGAGGGGCACGTTGATCATGGGCGAGGCTGTGTGTGCGAGACGGGGGGCGGGGGGGACAGGGGTATATGGGGCATCTCTGTACCTTCCCGCCAATTTTGCTATAAATCTAAAACTGCTCTAAAAATAAAAATAAGAAGAGGCACCTGGGTGGCTCAGTCGTTAAGCGTGTGCCTTCAGCTCCGGTTATGATTCTGGGGTTCTGGGATTGAGTCCTGCATCGGGTTCCCTGTACAGTGGAGAGCCTGCTTCTCCCTTTCCCACTCCCCCGCTTGTGTTCCCTCTCTCGCTGTCTCTCTTTGTCAAATAAATAAATAAAATCATTTAAAAAATTAAGAATACAAAAAAAAGAAGTATTGGGTACCTAATATGTTCCAAGGTACATTTTTTCTCATTGAATTCTCATGACAACCCTGTAAGGTTTTCTTTGTTACTTGGTGATTAAACTGGATACCCTTCACGGTTTTTCCCAAAACAGAGTTGTCATGACTCTGTGTCCCTCCTCCAAAAAGCCGAATAGGCAGCCAGGGAGACCCATACTCAAAGAAACACAGGAGTCCGTTTCAGTAACAGCCCACTGACTCTTCTGCCCACAGCCCAAATCCAATCAGCGCCACCTCGGTTCTTAGGTACGAAAGGCTGGGGGAAACCTTGGCCACTCCTAGGAATGCTGCCTAGTTGAGGATTTTAATATACAGCCACAATTGCTTGAGAAGATATGTGGTTGGAGTCAGGTGAGAATCATTTCTTCACTGGGCTAGTACATGAATGAGCTGAGAAATTCACATAAAGTGTTCAGGGCGGTGCCCGGCACAGTGTCAGCCATCAATGGGAATTCGTCCTCTTCTCTTCCCCCAGGTCCCTTCTGGCCCATTTGCTTGTATCCCCTGTAATCTCATTGTTATTGTTCCTGAAGTTTTTGGCAGCATTTTTATGAAAACTGATCAATAAGCAAGCAGTCACTGAGTCCTTATAGCCTACCTTGTATAATGTACCTTTGCCATATGCAGAAGCCACAGATACACACATACAGAGCTCAGAGTCTAAAAGGAAGGTAAACTTGAAGGGATATGCTAAAGGCAGTAACTGGAGCTATGACATTGAAAACAAGATTTGATTTGCCCACATCACTGGTTATACAAACTACAAGTTCCCAAATACTGACCGTGTTGTGTGCGTTCTGCCACTACGGCCTCCAAAAAATCAAAACCGAATTAGCGTGCACCAGCTGGGGCTGCTGTGTCCGTGTGGTCTTAGTAAGGAGAGCTGACTGACAGCCCGTCTCTGACACTTGGATGGGTCTTCTGTACCAGTTATTCAATGTCAGGGTTAAAGGCAGCACAGCAATTTTATCCTGCTGGACTCTGCACCTGACAGCATAGTAAATAACACCTCCATCTGCCAAAAAACACATTTCAGATATACAACAAATCACACATCTTCAAACTTGACGCCTGGATCTTTCAAAGGGACTAGGGGCGCGCACGCTCGCACGCGTGTCTAGACATAAACATGTGCGTCTTATTAGGAGGAAGATTTGTTCCAGGCATCCATGGTTCTCAAGCATGATGGGAGAGTCATTCATTTCTTGCAAAACTGTACGCGATGCAGGGAAAATAAAAAAGTTATTTGGTTTCTGCAGCTTCTCTCGGAGGGAAGAACAAATTAATGGAGAATGGTTTCTCTTTGTGTTCATAGCACCCCCTGGTGGAGAACTAGCATATTTCAGTTGCATGCTTATCCTCCCACCCCCAGTGATTTATATTTTCCTCTCAAAAGCTTTATGGAGGGATAAATGAAAAATTTTGATTTTTCTAGATTCGTATCTCATGACCATAGGAACAAAGAATCCAATTACAGTCACTTTGGTTCACTTATTCTGAAGATTCCTTTGGCTGATTAAAACATTAATGTCAAATACTTGCCTCTTTTAGGGTAACTTCTTTGTCATTCTTTCATTCAGCAAACATTTCCTGGGTGCCTATTATATGCTAGGTCTTTTCTGGGTGCTTGAGACACAGGAATAAATAAGCCTTGTCCAAGGTGAGAGGTAACTGTGAAAAGCAATCTTCAAAAAGGCAAGTCTGAGAGGCCGAACCGGGCCTGGTAAGACTCAAAGGTGAATGGAAACCAGCCAGGTTGCACAGAGCCACTGAATAGTGGACCTAAGCACTAAAAGTTGAACTTGGGATCCCAAGGCAGATGAGGCTGGGGAGGGAGAGAAATTATTCCAGGTGGAAAAAGTAAAGAGAGCAAAGACTCAGAGGTATGGAACATCCCGAAACCAGATGGGACACACCTGAGATGAGAAGCCAGTTTAAGGAGTTTGGGCTTTATCCCAAGGGCGGCTGGGCTTTATGCCAGAAAGGATAAGACTGTTCTCAGACAGAAGACTTGGGCTACTGCCTAGAGTCAGGGAGCTCCGTTAAGGGATAGAGGTGAGATGATGATCTAAACTGTACTTTCCCGAGAGGGTGGAAAGGGTAGTTCCAGCTTCCCTCTGAAGCCCCCACGGAAGCCTGGATCATTGTCTATAAAGAACCAAGTTCAGGGCGCCCGGATGGCCTGATCTGACTCCTGATTTCGGCTCAGGTCACGATCTCACGGTGGGGACAGGGAGCCCTGGGCCCCATGCCGGGCTCTGTGCTGATAGTGGGAGTCTGCTCCAGATTCGCTCTCCCTCTCCCTTCCCCTCTGCTTCCCCCCCCCCACCCACTCATATGGCTGCAAGCTCTCTCTCTCTCAAATAAACAAAACTTTTTAAAAAACTTAGTTTTTACTGACTATAAACAAACTGACTTTGGGGTTGAGAAAAGGGGCAGGCAGTGATGACTTCCTCTTCTGTCAAATGGACCTAATAATTATATCTCTCTTTTCTGGGGGTTGTAGGAACTCAGGTAATGTACTCCCTACAGGGCCCAGCACACAGGAAACGGTGAGAAGGGCTAGTTTATTTCATCTTTCTCTTCCTTGTTCAGCCGGACCAGGCGAATTGGTCTTTTATAAGATGGCGGGTCTCTAAGTCCCATAGGCCTCTAGCTTGGGCTGTAAGGAAAGCTTCTATCTGGAAGTCAATTCTGGCAGTTTGTTTCCCTCCTAACCCGAAGAGAGTGTAAAGCCCACAGAGGGAGTTGAGAACAAGCCAGGTTCTCATGGCCCAGAGGGCCTGGGCTGCACGGCTGCCAATTTTCACCGGAAAGCACAGAGCCGGGAAATGAGGCTGGCGGCAGAATCCTGTGGGATTTCTAAGTTTGCCAAGACAGAGACAGGTGAACGGGAAGAGGCCCAGCCACGATGGGAGGCCAAGTGGACTTGGCATCCATGAGAGCTGCTAGATAGCCAGGCCTAGAGGACTCCTTGAGTCAAGGTGCACCTCACGCAATGGCTTTTTGCGTGATTCTCCCGGAGTTAGCATTTGCAAAAGTGGGTCCCGAGAACATTGATCCAACTGAGATTCTCTGACTGAAAAGATCCTGTGATAGAAAGGTCAGTTTGGGAAAGGCTCTTCAGCCCATCCTCTCCTGGGGGTTCGTGTTATACATTTGGCTTGCTGAAGGTTCTAATAAAGCCTACAGTAAAGAGACCCATTAACTGTGAGAAACTTTGGGTTAAACACACTAATTTGCACCCAGAAAACTTTAGTCCTTATAAAAACTACTACTATTCCTTCATACTAATCTTTAGTGAAAAAGAGTCCTGGACACCAGCCTCTTTCTCTAGGGCTGACAGAAGAATCATGGCGAGAGGCCCCTGTCAGTGGCCTCCCAAGGGCCCAAATCCCAGGCTGGTGTTGTATTCTCAACCCATGTATCAGACGGTGATAGGGATGGGGTCAGAAAGTTGCCCCTCCATTGCGTTTGGTATTTCTTGTTTCCAAGCTAGGGCTCCCTTAGGGAGGTTTCTAATCCCTGGTACCTAGAAAATGATAAAACCAAAGCCCTTGAAGAAGGCTGTCCACTTGACCTAGACCGAACTGAGCTTCTGGGTGTGCCACAGTGATTCTAGGCTTTGGAAGTAATGCAGGATAGAAAGGGAAAGAATTCAAATATCATTTCTCCAGCCCAAATGTTCCCTGGGGTTTCCCCTCGTCCCCGCGCTGGTCTGGCAGCATCCGCTCCCTCCTCTGAGACGAGAGGTGATGGGGACCAAGGAAAAGCTCGGGGAGGGCACAGTGGAGAGGGCAGCCAGGAAGAGGCTTTACCAGGAGCCACACCTTATAGCCCCTTGATCTTAGACTTTTAGCATCTAGAACCGGGAAGAAACAAATTTCTGTGGTTTAAGCGACCCAGTTTCTGGTATTTTGTTACGGCAGCCCTAGCTGACTAATACAGCACTATTTCTTCTCCTTCTCCTTCTTTTTTTAAATAAGATTTATTTATTTATTTTAAAGAGAGACAGTGGGGTAAGGGGCAGAGGGAGATGGAGAGGGAGAGAATCTCTGGTGCATTCCCCACTAAGCAGAGAGCCCGCTGCTGAGTTTAATGCGGGGCTCGATCTCATGACC
Organism: Taxidea taxus jeffersonii; assembly: GCA_003697995.1. Lineage (NCBI taxonomy): Eukaryota > Metazoa > Chordata > Mammalia > Carnivora > Mustelidae > Taxidea > Taxidea taxus. The sequence goes on from RCUC01084033.1 coordinate 42,556, forward strand.
CTGAGATCATGACCTGAGCAGAAACCAAGAGTTGGATTCAGCTTAACCAACTGAGCCACCCAGGCGCTCCTGGTACTATTTCTTGTAAAGCACACAGAACTTTGCCATTTCTTTTCCAAACAACCCCACCTAGAGGACAAAATAGCAGTTCAAACTTGTAAAATTTATCATGCTTGGAGAAGCTGATACAACCCGGAGTAGTCTGAAAACAGAAATGCAATTTCAATGATGCAGAAATGAGGCAAAATCGCAACCTCCAAATGATACATGAAACCAGCAAATATCTAATGAGTAACTAATTTGCACCTGGCTCGGTGCTTGGCCACAGGGGGCTGGACTGGGGTTCCGTGAAATCTAGGCCCTTCCTTCAAGGAACTCAGTGTTTAGTGGCTGAGAGAGACAAATAAGCAAGCACCAAGAAAGCAAAGGAGAAGGTCTGTGTTACAGAAGGACATCAGGGTTTGGGCGGTGGGGGGGTTAGGGAAGGCATCCCAGGGGAGGTGAAATGAAGCCAAGACTTGAAGGAAAGCAGGACACAACTGGGTGAAGGAAGTAATTGCTCTAGAAATGGGCAGACCCCAGAGGAATCAGAAGAGCCCTAAATGAGCCCTTAGCTCTCAGGAGAGAGACCAACGCACACATAGTCACCTTAGGAGGAGCTAAGTGTAATGAGAGACAGGGCACAAGCCATTATGAAAGCACGGAGGCAGGGACGCACCTCGGGGGCAATCAGGGGAGCCTTCCTCAGAGCAGGTGGCGGCAGCTGGGTTTTGGAGGCCCACGGTCATTGGTCAAGTCAGTTGGGAGCGAGTAAGACCATTCGAAGGACAAAGGGAATGCCAAGGGACGGATCTGGTGCAATCAGTGTTTTAGAAAGATCTCAGTGGCTGTGGTGTGGAGACTAGTATCGTGGCTCTGATATGAGACAAAAGGCAGGGAGACCTTGGAAGAGGATGGCGATGGTCCAGAGAGCCATGTTGCTAGTCTAAATTAAGGCAGCCACACTGTGAAGAGGGAAAAAGGCAAGAGACTTCAGAGCCACTGTGGCTGCAGAACTCATAGAACCTGGTTACAGATGGGAGATGGATGGGAAGGAAGAGGCAGGTGTCACAGGGTTTCTGACTTGGGCAACTGGGTGGTTGGGGTATTGTCATTCACCAAGATCAGGCGTCTTGGAGTTCATTTCCTCAATTTTCCATTTTTACAAGTGAGGAAACTAAACTTAACCAACATCATACAAAAAGTGAGTGACCGCTGGCACAACAAGCTGTCTTTGGATCCTTTGCCAACTAATTGTTTTGGGCGCACATGCACAGATTCGGTTTTGGGTATGCATGTGGGGCACAGCAGTAGAGACGATCTAGAATGAGTAGGTCTGGAATAGGGAGGAGGGAGCTAGACTAGGGCTAACAATAGTGGAGCAAAGAGCAAAGCCATGGTAGTTGCGGTCACGGGAGGTAAGGCAGATGAGATGCCCGAAGAGGGACAAGCAGAGCGAGATGAGATGTAGAGATGGTAACAAACAAGATCTCACTAGCCCTGACCTCCTAGAAGTCCCACACAGAACTGTCTGTAGGCCTCTCTATTTCATACCACTTGGACTCACACAAATCCTTTGTATTGTTTGGACCGAAGCGCAGACCATGGCTTTAATTTAAAATATAGTTTTGTGAACAATTTGTTTTCGAGACGTTTATCTTCTGAGGCTATTTCTCATCATCATAAAAAAATCAGAGGCATCTATGTTTGAATCGGCAGCTTCCGCTACTCATTTTTATTGATGATTTTTTGTTACAGTTGAAACATGAAAAGAATTTTAAAATCTGAAACATGCACCCAGAGAACCAACTACATTACAGGCTAGCTTCAATTGTCACACATTCCTTAAGAACTCTTTTACCTTTATGCATTTAATCTACCCATTCATTCACTCACCCATTCATCAGATACTTATTGAAGGCATTTTGGGTTCCAGGCACTGTTCTAGGCCCTAAGGAATTCAAGCAGTCACTCGACTCCTATGTCAGCATATCTCAGATGTTTGTCTCTCCCTATGCGGTAGGGAAAGCTTTACTTATCTGGAGCCTTGTTTTGCCCTTGCCCCGAGTTTCTTGGCCACCTACAGCAAAAAGGGAGGCTCTGTCAGTTGTTCACTTTTATTTTATTTTATTTTTTTTAAAGATTTTATTTATTCATTTGACAGACAGAGATCACAAGTAGGCAAAGAGGCAGGCAGAGAGAGAGAGAGGAGGAAGCAGGCTCCCTGCTGAGCAGAGAGCCCGATGTGGGGCTCGATCCCAAGACCCTGGGATCATGACCTGAGCTGAAGGCAGAGGCTTATCCTACTGAGCCACCAAGGCACCCAAGTTGTTCACTTTTAATCATTAGATAAGACTATAGGAAATAATGCAGACATTTATTTTATTGGTTGAAATGAAGCCACAGTTCCAGAAATGGTTTCCCTTTTCATGGTTATGAGCTATACTTGGAATTTAAGAGCGCAAAGACCAGGCCGTGTCTGAATTACCAAGCGTCTACCCTATCAGTATGTTACAATTTGAAGAGAGCCTAATTCAGCTGAAAATAAACAATGCCAAACTAGAAGATTCCTGGAAACTTGGAGAGGCGTATACGAACCCTATAACCATCCTGATCTTTCTCATTGTGTGACCAAATCTGGGCAATATTTGAGTCTAAGACTTAACTCGTGAAAGTAAATTTCTCTTCTGTGAAATGTCTCAAGAGCCATGATCAGCAATGCAACACGGGAAGAGGAGTGAGATGTGTCCTAGCTGATTACACCGATACTTAATGAGAATGGTTTAGCCGGCTAAGTGATGGCATTCTTGTTGACTCCATCAAAATTGATCAAATACTAGATCAATCGTCTTTTTGTTAGAATAAAGCTGACTCTGGACTATCTTAGCGCTCACTTGCTAGCACCACTGCTAACTCCGCATAACAAAAGCCCGCTGCCAATGTAGAAATGGAGTCAGATGATGAGACCTGCAACGGGAATAATGCCAAAGTGTCCGATCGTGCAGCGACAAAAGGCTTCCACTTAAACTCTATCAGTATGAGTATGTACCTGTCAGAGGTTATAACACATAGGCTGAGCTGGAGTTTTGGGTAGAAGGTGAAACCTTGTGTTTCCTCTAATTAGGGAGCATGACACAAATACATTTAAATGTTGATGTTCTGCTGAAAACTGGAGAGAGAACTTCCAGTAAAACAGATGTAGTATAATTCTGCATATGTGTATAAAATGCACTAAAATGGAGGCTCTGTGAGGATGGGAGCATTTATCTGGTTCCCTGGCATGTCCTCAGTGCCTCACATAATATTTGGCACAAGGTAGACCATCAATAAACATTTTTTTCACATAGACGAGTGGATACAAGTATCATGGAGACTGTCTGCTTGATTAACCTGATTCCCTCCCCTCTCTCCTCAGGCAGATCAAATTTCTGTTTCGTGAACAAGCCAAGCTCCTCTTCCCACTGGGGTTTTGCATCTTTTCTTGCTGCTATCTGGAATGCTCACTTCCAGAAAATTAGGCCCTTGACTCCCCATACATTATCCCACCAAGTTAACCACCCTGACACTGTTGTTCTTAAAAGGCCTGCTTACACATGGGGCCCTTGGCTGGTGTCTTCATCTGGAATTATGATAGGTCCCAGCCAGATGGCGCCCACTTGAGCAGCGCTCCATAGACTCTGTGCACTGGGCCTTCAATGAGCTTCCCTAGTAGACATTTCACACACATGGGCATGCCTCTTGCTGGGGGAAAGAACCCTGTCTTATGTGAATCCAATGATAAAGGGCTCTTGGGAGCTTACACCTGGTTTCCTCCAGATTTCTCCCCCCGTACCTTACCCCCTGCTGACTTTGCCCCATATTCTTTTGTTATAATGAATCTTAGCCATGAGCATGACTACCTTCTGAATCCCGTAAGTCCTTCTAGTGAATCACCAAATCTGGGGAAGGGCTTGGCAACTCCCGACATATCTTCCATCGTGCACTCATCACATTTCACGAAATAATCCACCTAGCCTCAGATCCACGCTAGCTGTGAGCTCCGTGAGGCTTCATTCACCACGGTATCCTTGGTGCCTAGCACCGTGCCTGGAAAACTAGGGATATTTAAACTACGCAGAATGAACAAGTGAATGAAAGAACAAATAGAGAACTAAGCGTGGGGAATAAAAACCTAAGACAATGTTTACAAACTCATTGTTAAAGGTAAAAGAATGTTAAAATTAATACTGGTTCTGGGGACGAGTGGGTGGCTCAGTTGGTTAAACGTCCTGCTCTTAGTCTGGGCTCGGATCATGAACTCAGGGTCATGAGACTGAGCCCTGTGAGGCTCCACCACTCAGCAGGGAGTCTGCCAGTCCCTCGCCCTCTGCTCTCCCCCCTTTCTCATGCATGTTCTCTCTCTCAATCAATCAAATAAATAAATAAACCTTTAAAAAATATTGGTTGATTTTTACACCTCAGGGTCCAACAATTTCTGATGGAATACATGTCTATAAGCATAATACGAGCTAATTGGAAAAGACTGTCTAATACACTCAGCTTTTTTCTCTTGCATTTAGCACCTGGCATATAGAAGGCACTAAAATATGGTTATTTAATAAACAAATTAGTGAAGATATATATCAAGTTCAAACTCTATAATGAAATTGCTACATTAGTTTGCTCTCGGAATAAGAAATCAGTCTGGACTGTGAAAGTCCATTTGTTATCAAGTCATCACAGAATTGCATTTCTTTTCTGAAAAACTTCTTTGTATTTCATAGAAGCACTGATTTTTTTGGACAAGATTTCTATAATTCTAGCTCTAATCCATTTATTATAATGATGAAGAAATAAAGGTCCACAGAGGGAAGGAGCTTATCCAAAGTCCCAAGGAATCGGGGTATGCTCTTCAATGTATGAAGGGTATTAGGGACTAAGTTGTGTCTCCCCCAAATTCATGTGTTGAAGTCCCACCCTTCTCCCCATACTTCAGAACATGACTGTATTTGGTGACAGGGCCTTTAAAGAAATGATTAAGTTAGAGGAAGCCATTAGGATGGGCCCTAATCCAAACAGAAAGATGTCAAAATAAGAAGAGGAAATTTGGGGGTGCCTGAGTGGCTCAGTCAGTTAGGCATCTGCTTTCAGCTCAGGTCACGATCCCAGGGTCCTGAGATTGAGCCCTGCATGGGGCTCCCTGCTCAGTGGGGAGTCTGTTTCTCTGTCTCCCTCTGCCCCTTACCCCCTCCTTGTGTTTAATCTCTCTCTCTAAAATAAATAAAATCTTAAAAGAAGAGGAAATCTGGATACACAAAGAGAAGCAGGTATGTCGCACACAAGAGGAGAGTCCCTGTGAGGACACAGAGAAAGGGTGGCCATGCGCAAGCCAGGAAGTAAGACCTCCAAAGACATCGAACCTACTGACACCTTGGTCTTGGACTTCTAGGCTCTAGAACTGTGAGAAAATCAGTGTCTGTTGCTTGAGTCACCCGGTCTGTGGCATTCGGTTATGGCAGCCCCAGCAACCTAATACAAGCGGTTTCTTCTCCAGGTGACCACCTTTGCAACGCAGCCTCAACGGATCCGAGAGAAGAGGAGGCGGCTGGCAGTCCACGGTTCTAGGAGGCCTGGGCAGCTCATGCCTCCCACCAGCTGCCCTGCCAAATTTCAGGCCAGAGAGGCCAAGCCAGCCAGCGGGGGCTGCGGTGGGGGCTAGGGAGGAACGTGCCTGGGCAGACAGTGTGCAGCCTGCTGTGCGCTTGTTATTAGCAAGCAGGTTCCTGGAGATGGCAGCATTAGCTAATGATTACTCCTCCAGGCAGTCTAGCTGCCTCTTTGCTTTTTTCCTAACACTCTGCAGCAAGGGGAAGATAAGCAGTGAGCCCAAATAAAGCAAGGACCCTTGCCAGGGCCATATGTTTCTACCCGGGCTGGGGAGCCCTAGTAGAGCTTATAGAAAGAATCTCTTTCTCTTGGCTAACTTCCATCCCCCCTACCCCGCAGCCAGCCCTTCAGCAGAGCACAGCCTCCAAGAAAGCCAGGCTGCCTGCGGGACCATGATGCCACTGTATCACTCACTGTGGGTTGCCAACCCGCCATTGCAGTGATCCTGGTGAACTCGCAGGCCTGCCTACCCCTCCCCAGCCCTCCCCCACGCCCCACGGTAACGGACTGTGCACGGTTCTGGCTCTGCGCTTGCGTTCCCTGCGTTCCCACCCTACACTCCATCTGCAAGGCCCACCTTCCTTTGTCTAATTCCCATCCCTCAGCTGCTTCCAGGCTGGACCATGTCCCTGCCCTCCCATGTGTTTTATGTACCTTAATAAGGCTCCTGGCGCCTGGGTGGCTCAGTTGGTTGAGCGACTGCCTTCCCCTGGCAACATGATCCCAGGAAGCTGGGATCGAGCCCCGCATCGGGCTCCCTGCTTCTCCCTCTGCCTGCCGTTCCCCCTGCTCGTGTGCTCTCCTGCTCTCTCCCTCTCTCTGTCAAATAAAAAAAAAAAATCTTTAAAAAAAAATCACTGCTCCGTCAAGGCTCCCCCCACCAACACGACCCCTCTCCTCACGCTCCCACCATCGTTTGTGCTTCACCTCTGGCGTGGGTCCCTGGGTGTAGTCCCAAGTCACCCACACTTCTCTGAACTTAGTAGGTGTCAAATAGACACGGAGGAGTGAATTTAAAGCCAGCACGGCATCTCAGTGAGTTTCCGAGAAAACCTAAAAATAACCACCTTGCGATTATTTTCCGTCCGCATTGAAATGCCAGTCGCGGGCCCGAAGGAAGAGCGAGCTGCTCTCTGTGAGCCGCTCTGGGGCGATCGAGGCGCGGGGGCCCGCCGGGAGCAGGCGGTGGGCCAGCAGGTGGCCAAGGAGCAGGGGCTGGCGGGCCGCCGCACGTGCCCCCCACAGGGTCCCTGCCCTGCAAATGCTGGGAGCACCGGAGGAAGACAGCGCGGGGACCGGAAGACCGGGGCTGTCGGGAGGGCTGGGCAGGGGGAGGCGGAGGCAGTGACAAGGCAGCCCGGGCCTGGAGGGCAAGGTGTGTGGTCGGAGCCCCCAGCCCACGCCGGGTTCTGCGGCGGCGGCTTCGCACCGGTCACCTGCTCCAATCCCTCCCATGGCCCTGCACAGTGGGCACCGCTACCACACCCATTTCGAACGCGACAAAAAGCAAGGCCGACTGACTTGCCCAAAACCCCATGCCAGAAAAAGCAATCAGGACGGGATTCGAACCCGGGACTGCGAGACTCAACGGGCCGCACTGCTCCCCCTTGTGCGCAAGCGACATTTACGGTACCGAATAGCAAGCTCACCAGATGCTTCGGCTCTGATTTCCTGCGGCGTCTGCCGCTCTGAGTGAGGGGAGAGCGGACGAGCCAATGCAGGAGAAGCCAAAGCGGTCCCCAAGCGTCACGATCACAGTCCTTCCTCCTCCCACGGGAGCTTCGGGGGGCCTCTGTGACCCAGTCTTCCTCCCTCGAGGTAGAAATTGCGGGAATGCACCCTGGGGCAGGGAAGGCGAACGGCTGGGGGCTCCCAGCCTTCTCTAAGCAAGAGCTGGATCTTTCTAGGCCCAGTAACTGGGCCACTGAACGCACGGAAACACAGAAGGCTCCTGGGTCCCCATGGCCAGCGGCCAAGTCCTCAACTCCTTCCTGTTCAGGCTCTTAGACCCTCTCTTCCCTCCAGCCACCCAGAAAACCCGAGCTTTCCTTGGAGTGGCCCCTCCCGCTGCGCCCCTGAAGCATTCTGTGCCCGCGGTTCCTTCTGCTCTGCAGCAAGTTTTGATCACAAAACCTCTCAGAAGTAAAATCATTTATCCTTGTTAAAGGACGCAGCCAAAATCGATAGAAGCATTCTATCTTATATAACAGTCATTTCATTCATGCTAATTAAATAATAGACCCACAATCAATTATTTGGCTATTTACTAATGGAAAATAATGAAAGTGGCTCATGTGCATAAATTCACACCCTCCCCCCTTTTTTAATCATCTCGGGATGGTCTGCACAGACTTTAATACAAATGTATTCACACTTCAGCGTTGCGCGCATGCCATTAACTCTTTCAAGCCCGCTGGCAGCACAGAGCAGATCGCAGAGCTTGCAAGAAAGGGGCAAAGATGCTGACTGCACTCAGCCCACCCTCAGTTTCCAAAACAGGTGAGTCTAAGTCACTGTTGGCCTTTGGTTCGTGAGAAGCACACTTCGGGTTAATTGTAGATCCCCCAGACCAAGGGCTTGGGATAACCTCATGAATCTGGTAAGACCACTTTTGCTTCGAGATCGCTACTCCTAGCCTCCTGCAACAGACTGGGAATGCCGCATGGGCCAAGCAAACCCCCGTGTCCCAACATCTCCTTAGGGCTCATTTCAGACTGGTCGCCTTCTCTACAAAATGCCACTGATGGCACCTGGCAGAGCGGGAGCTATTTATAGTAAGGAAAGCAGGACACTGCTCCTGTCCATACCTCAAGCGGGCTTCCTCATCATCTGTCTCTCTGGACAAGCAAACGAGGAAAGAGGGAAGTCCTAACACAGACTGAGGAGAAAGAAAATGTGTGCAGCAGCCACGAAGGCCCGGCTGGCTGATCCCAGGCCGTGGGGCACAAGAGGAATGGGATGATCTTGAACCCTGCTCAGTGCAGTCCTGCATGCCTCACTGTGTTCAATCCTGGGTTCTTTGTCATGTCCTCTGTCCTCCTTCTTGAGCGTGATGTGTAGGAGTGGGAAGGGTAGGGACTCCAGGGCCAGAGACCTGGATTGATGGTGCCCCTTGGGAGCTGGGTGACTCTGGGCAGTTATGTCACCTCCCTGAACTTCAGTTCCTTGTCTGTAAACTGGGGGGCTCTACAGGTTGGTCATAAGGCTCCGTGAAGATGATTCAAGGAAAGTGGCTGACGAATGATAGCCCTGCAACGGATGGCAGTTGCCGCCGCTAATACAGCAGGTCAGGACCCTGCATTCATCTTTTGATTGGCACACTTACTTCCTGAGACGAAGTAGCCTTTGCTAAGTCCTTGCTCTCTGCCAGGAACAGTGCTGGACACTACGTGTGCCTTATTGGGCTGCACGAGGGTGCATGCGGGCTAAGTGTGCAGGGAGGGGGGGCGATGGTTATTATCATTAAAGGAATAAGCTGACTCTTGAACTTCTGCTGACCTCAGGGCGGCTATGAATCTTGGAAATAATCGTGTCGGAGTCCCGAAGCAAGGCACAGTGAATCCAGATCAAAGTTATTTACACAGTAGTTCCCCTTAACACCTAATCTGTCCCCCTTCCGAAGGCCTCACCCTCGGCGGAACAGGCAGAAAGGCACTGCTGTGTGGTTTGCGTGAGTGTGTGTGCGTGCACACTTATGCCGACGGGAAAGGCGAGGAGGAAGAAAGCCCTTTGCAAGCATCTGCAACGCGGTGGGCTCCCATTACTGTAAAGAAATGTAAAGTTCCTTCCTTTGAGTTCCAGTATTGATTCCTGGGAATCAAGGACCAGTTAGCCCCCTTAAAGAACTGATATTCCAGAACCCCCCAGTGTGGGAGAGGTAGAGTGCTGGGGGATGTGGCCCAAACAAAAGAAGAAGTAAGTGGCACATTCACTGCAGACTGGAAGACTGAGGGCTGGTGGGCTTGCCTTTGCCCACACCATCCCACCTCTTCCTGGATTCCACTTGAACCCAATGCCAAGGCTTCCAGTTCTACAACTGTACACGAATACACCACAGGGACTTTATCAACAGGTCCCTGAGTCAACGGCTACAAGCAAAAGAAAATCTGGAACAACAGAACACGGACAGGTCAAAGTGAAAGCTAAACTTTCTTCCAGCCTCTAGGAACATGTGTCTGGTCACACAGGGAAATGTCACAGGCCCTGGATCAGAATCCTGAACAGGCAGATTTATGTTCCTCTCGGGCTCTGATCTCAGCAGAATCACCATGCTAAGTGTGCCCGAAAGAACCCCACAGGGTTAATTTAAGTCAATGAGGGGGCCCTTGCCAATGCTTTTTATGGCCCTCGAGATTTAACATCCTCTGTGATGCTGCCTGGTCCTCCCTCCCTTGCCATTCCGTTCTTATTACTGCAAACTTGTGAGTTTGATGAAGGTCGCAGAGACAGCTTTTTCATTCTCATTACCCAACTCTCAGTCATCACCTTTGAATCTCCCGGGGGCCCTAGGACCGCTGTGAAAATGTGCAGGGTCAGGGGCTTCAAAAAGGCAACCGAGGCCACAGGCTAGTCAGGAACCATGCTACCCTCCACACTGTTGAAGCCAGTGGTAACTCAGACTCTCAAAAATCAAATCAACAGTGCACTTCTGTGTGATGTCTGCCCCAGGGCAGCTGCTGGGCTTGGAGCCCTCCACTGCCCAGCACAACATCTGTCATGAAAGCGCTCTCATCGGGGCACCTGGGGGGCTTGCTCAGTTGAGCGTCTGACTCTTGTTATTGACTCTTGGTCATGATCTCAGGGTCCTGGGATTGAGCCCTGCCCTGGGCTCCACATTCAGTGGGGAGTCTGCTCCAGATTCTCTCTCTCCCTTGCCCTCCATCCCTCCCTCTACACACTCTCTCTCTCTCTTAAAGAAATACGTAAATCTTGGGGGGAAAAAAGGAAAAAAAGCAGTCCCACCATCAATGCCCACCAAGGTGGCACCAAGTGTCTTCTTATTGATCAAATCCAGAGGAGATTTTTTTTAATATTTTATTTATTTATTTGTTAGAGAGAGAGTGAGCACAGGCAGACAGAGTGGCAGGCAGAGGCAGAGGGAGAAGCAGGCTCCCTGCCAAGCAAGGAGCCCGATGTGGGACTCGATCCCAGGACGCTGGGATCATGACCTGAGCCGAAGGCAGCAGCTTAACCAACTGAGCCACCCAGGCGTCCCGAGATTTGTTTTTTAAAGAAAGATTTTATTTATTCATTTGAGAGAGAAGAAGAGAGAGAGAGAGAATGAGCTTAATTCCCAACACCCTGGGATCATGACCTGAGGCAAAGGCAGACGCTTAACCGACTGAGCCACCCAGGTGCCCCCTGAGAAGACTTCTCAACTTTTAACTTCCAAAGACCTATTGTGAGCCGGCATTTGACAATGAGAACCAGGCCTTGCTCTTCGATATCCCCACTCTCGGCTTTCCTGAGGTCACACCCTCCCCTCCACATCTTTCCAACTTCTCTATCTCCTCCTCTGTCTTCTTCGATGCCCCATTTTCTACTTCCTAACTCTCAATTGTAGGTGGTAGCCAAGGTTCTGTCAACATCGTTCTTCAGCTCTTCTTCCTTTCTTTCTCTCAAGATCAGTGCTATCTGGGGTGCCTGGGTGGCTCAGTGGGTTAAAGCCTCTGCCTCCGGCTTACGTCGTCATGATCCCAGGGTCCTGGGATCGAGCCCCGAATCGGGCTCTCTGCTCAGCGGGGAGCCTGCTTCCCTTCCTCTCTCTCTCTGCCTGCCTCTCTGCCTACTTGTGATCTCTGTCAAATAAAAGATCAGTGCTACCTAATAGAACTTTCCGCCATGATTGAACTACACCTCTGCTTCTGTACCTTTGCTGTCCAATATGGTAGCCACAAGTTACATGCAGCAACTGAGCAATTAAGTGCGGTTAGTGCTACCGATTTTTAAGTTTCTTTTAATTGACCATTGATTTAAACTTAATTAGCCACATGTGGCTGCTGCCTCTCTTGCTGGATTGCACAGCTCCAGACTCTCGCATGTGGCAGCCTGACCCCTTCGCATGGCTTTGGGTGGGACTTCCATGTTTATGACTCCTCAGTGTCCTTTGACTTGATAACCAACTGTAAGTGCAAGAATCGCACGGATCCTACCTCCAGTAAAATCTCTGTTGGTAGGCCCAGCACATATACTACATACTTGTTAAATGACAGGATGTCTAAAAACAGTGAGCGAATTTTAATTTCATCCATTCTTATGAGAGCTAGATCTTCGGACTGAGAGCAAGATTGTTCAGACAAAGAGCAAATCAAAATCAGTTCATTGGCCATAAAAGACAGAACCTATGCTCTTCTCCAAATTTACTGCATTCCATCACCACATGCAGGACCTGAAGGGCTTAGATTCTGTCCTTTGGAGAGCAATGTAGTGTTGGTGGGGGAAAGCCCTGATATCTGCAGTTGGAACATTTGGGTTCGAATCCTGGCTCTCCCACTTACGCGATGTAAACATGGGTGAGTTTCTTGATTGTAAAATGGGGAAAATAATTGTACCTACTTCATAGACCAACTGTGAGGATTAGGTGAGGTAATGAGTCAGATTGTACCTAGTGCAGCGTCTGGCATATGGTAAGGGTGAGAGTAAGAGCTAACACACACCTGGAGCACAAGCTTCCTGAGTTCACTAAATCTGCCTTGGACAGGTCATCCATTAGCCCGTGGGACTTCTAGATATTCTGGATTTATAAAAGGGTAATTCCCCGGGGCACCTGGGTGGCTCAGTGGGTTAAAGCCTCTGCCTTCAGCTCAGGTCATGATCCCAAGGTCCTGGGATCAAGCCCCACATCGGGCTCCCTGCTCAGCGGGGAGACTGCTTCCCCCCACTCTCTGCCTGCCTCTCTGCCTAATTGTGATCTCTGTCTGTCAAATAAAAAAAAATTAAAAGGGTAATTCCCCAAATGGCTGAGCTACCCCATCATACTTCACTGTAAGAGACACTTGGAGCTCTTTGCTTAGCTCACAACAAACTTGGGAAAAATATGTATATATTCACATAATATATAAATATGTATTATATTGCATATGTATTTTATATAAGCATGTACATATATATGTATATATATACACACATATATATAACTATTATTTTCCAAGCTTGCTATGAGCCAAGCAGAGGGCTCCATTATCTCAAAGTCTATCTATCTATCTAGACATGTTAAGTCTACATTATACATATTATATGAGATATATTATATGAGACACATATCCTAAACAATGGAGGAGTTTTCCCTATTTGAGTGACTCCTTAATACCTACACCTCTAGTTGGGAAACCTGGGTGTCTTTCTTGGTTTGGGGACAGACACATGGCTCACTCCACAAGCATTTTCCATCCCTCTGTGCCACACCTCCTCTATATGCCTGTGCACAAAATTGTGGCTGTTGTGCCCACAGACACTGTGTGTCTTGTACAGCAAGTAAGATAATTGGATGCTAAGACCTTCAAGTCAACATTCATTCTTGGTTTGAATGTTCGGATACCTGTTAATTAGCATCTTCATTCATCGTATTATCCTGTCTCCTCCATCAGGACCCATAACATGCGGGCTGCTTCAGCGGGTACTAGAAATTTGGCACCCCTCCACTGGTGCACCACCTCCTCCCTGCAGTCAAGCCACCAGCTGTAAAACCGGGCCTTCCATTCTTTTGCCACATGGTGAGTTGCAGTTACGTGCTACATCCAGTGCTAAGAATACATCCTCAGCAACAGGATAGCATTGTCACTCTTGGATTTACTGGACAGAGAGAACACAGAGCTGGGGAAGCGGCTGAATCAGGACAGCATAAGTACAATAAGTGCTCACACTGTCAGCTGCTTGCTCTTTAGAAAGAAGCAAGTGGTTATCAGCCAGATACCTTGCTCCCCACCCCATGCCTAAGGCCCACCAGGAAGGAAGACACAGTCAAGTCTATGGATCCAGTCCTTGCGAGCCGGCCTCCTTCCCCCCCTGCATGAGTAGCATTTTTGGCTCACACCCTGCGCTGAGAGGCCCCTTCTTTTGCTCAGGAGGCCTCAGATCTGGAACCCCATGAGAACAGTCCAGCAGCACAGAAACAAACTATGATCAGGCACCGTGTCAACCCTGAACCTGGGCCAATGGAGTCTTGGCAGTTTTTCAGATGAAAGCACTAACCCTTTGAATGAATTAACCCTTATTGTTCTGCCTGAAATAAAACCTAGGTATAGAGCAAACCTCTAACTCTTGCTGATGCAAACACCCAACCTTTTACAAATAGTACAACAGTTACTAGGTAGGTACCCTTAGGCACGCTGCTCAACCTCTTAGAGCAGAGGTTGGCAAACTACGGCCCAAAGGTCAAAGCCAGCTTGCTGCCGTCTGTTTCTGCATGGCCACAAGGTAAAAATGATTTTTATATGTGTTAATGGTTGGAAAAAATCAAAAGGAGAGTACTAGCTCATGATAGATGAAAATTATAGGAAATATAAACTTCACAGTCCAGAAGCAAAGTTTTATTGGAACAGAGCAAAACCCATTTGTTTCGGTCTTGTCTGTGGTTGCTCTCAAACAGTTGCTGGAGCAGAGATGGCAAAGCCGAAAATATCTACTGTCTGGCCCTCTATGGAAAAAGTCTGCCAACCCCTTTTTAGTGTTCCAATAGCCTTTCACGATAATGGCAACGATCTATTCAATGCAATAAACACGTACTAAAGCTCCCAATGGCAAAGGAAGATGGAGAAGTCAAGAGTTGGAGGGATCTTGCTTTGGATATCAGCTCTAGCACATGCTTAATAGGTCACTCAGAGAAGACCTGTGACTTTCAGGATACTTCTTCCTGATCTGTGCTTATAACGTGGGTTAAAGTCACTCCATTTAGCATTCATGGCGGTCCAGAGCCTTACTTAGCTATGTCAAAGTGCTTCTTAAATGCAAAAGTCAAATCCCTTCCATGCCAGTGGGATTATTATTCTATGTACTGTCTCTCCCTTACTCGCTTGCTTGGTAACCCCTTCGAAACTGCCAGATCGCTGAGGCGTGGCTTCCCCTTACGGAAAGTAATTACACGTGCTCCCTTTCCTCACACAGGATTCTGTGGTAGCGTCCCCCCAGTACACACTCCACCAGCCTGTTCGACCTGGAAAGCCGGACTCCTTCATCTCACTGGTACTCTGCCAGGTACCCTGCCCCGGTCCCTGTGCGTCACAAAGCAGAAAGCAGCCAAGACATATTTCAAAACAAATAAAAGCATAGACTCTGAATTAAAAATGGCCTGGAGATTTTTTAAAAAAAAATGTAGCCACGTGAAAATGGACCAGTGCTATGGTGTCATGGCGAAGAGCGCTGCCTGAGCAGTCAGATGGGCTTGGGTTCAAAGCCCCACTCTGCCCCTTACAGCTGAGAGGCCTGGAACCAGTCCTAATCTCTTTGAGCCTCTTAAGGATGCTCTGAGGTCTCCCCCTTGCCCTAGAGATAACATCATCGTCCTTTCCATGACGGTCAAGGCCCTGCAGGATCAGACTCATCTGCAACTCTTCCTCTCTCTTCTCTTCAGCCTTACTGGACTTGGTAAGTAAGGACAAGATGGTAAGTAAGGACTTGGACAGGGCCGTGAATGCTCCATGCTCTTTCCCACGAAAGACTCTCTGCAGCTGCTCCTTCCTCTCCTGGGAACGAAATCCCCACTCCCACTCTCCTCTTGCCCACTTCACCTGCTTAGCAGCTCGGTAACCTTAGTGTGAATGTCATTCCTCCTAGAAAGTTCTCCCATGTCCACACAACTAGTTTGATTCCTCCTCGTGAACCCCTCACTGCACCCTGTGCCTCTGGGTACTAGCATTTGACATCAAGACCTCCATATTTAGGGACGCCTGGGTGGCTCAGTTGGTTAAGCGGCTGCCTTCGGCTCAGGTCATGATCCCAGCATCCCGGAATTGAGTCCCACATCGGGCTCCTTGCTCAGCAGGGAGCCTGCTTCTCCCTCTGCCTCTGTCTGCCTGTGCTCGCTCTCTCTAACAAATAAATAAATAAAATCTTAAAAAAAAAAGACCTCCATATTTAAAAGAGCACATTGGATATTACTTGTTGCGTGTCTGTCTCAGCTGAGAGAGGAAGGGCTGGGTCTGTTCACTGTTTTCTCTCTGGCCGTAGGTTTGCACTCGCTACCTGTGTAGGTGATAGATAAATACTTATCGGATACACGAATGAATGACTCTGTGACGTGCTCTCTCTTAAGAGGCCATTAACTTTACCATCTTAGAGAGACAGAAGGTCCAGAAGGGTAGGTAATGTCTGCAGAGTGGTCAGCTCACTGATGGCAAAAGGACTTGGAGAACAGGAAGCAGTTCCAACCTCCCTGTGGCCATCATTTCAGTGCAAACCTATTTCTCTTCATGGTTGCTGGTCAAAATGCTGTTAGAGCTGTATAATGCAGCCCACACTGGGGGAGTGCAAGTATCCTTTTGACATTGCACGTGATTTATACAAAGGAACAGTCAAGATGGCTGATGTTCCCCACACTGCAGCAAATTAAGGGGTCTGCTTTCCCCAGCAGGTACGTGAATACTGTAAATCCAATTAGGGCTAATGATAGCACATGCCTACAAAGAGAATGAAGTGAATGAGGGAGGTTGTTCCTATTATCATCTGCTCACAACTTCCATTGCCTCAGCGAGAGGGAGGCAGTTTATTTTTCTACTTCTTGAAATGAGGCGATCAGTCATCTCACTGCTCACTTCCATGTCTCTTACCAAAGACAGACAGAAGCTCCGCCTAAGTCCATTCTCAGCAGGGTACACTGAACTTCGTTCTCTGGCATTCACCTTGGCTTTTCAAACTTTAATGTGCCTACGAATCCCCTGGGAATCTTGTTAAAATGCAATCCCCCTCCCCCCGCTCAAGATGTTCTGGGTGGGCCTAAGAGTCGACATTTCCATGGGCCATGCTTGGAGAAGTGTGGTCTCATGGATACTTCAGTCCTTCTTTGGTATCATCGGTAGTGACTGATGGGATCTGTGACCATCAGGAGGGCCATGCAAATTCCTGCTTTTTTTTTTTTTAATTTGAGAGAGCAAATGAGAAAAAGAGAGAGTGGGGAGGGGTGGCAGAAGGGGCAGAAGGAGAGAATCTCCAGCAGGTTCCATGCCCGGTGCAGAGGTTGACTGGGGCTCGATCTCACAACCCCAAGATCTGACCTGATCCAACACCAAGAGCTAGATGCTTAACCTACCGGAGCCACTCAGGCGCCCGTGCAAATTTTTTCTGAACCATCCCCTAAAGAACGGAAATTCAGGACACCAATCTGAAATTCTGGAGGTCATGGTCAGGCATTCTCTAATAAAGCAGCTCTCTGGGAAGTAAGAGTTATTTCCAGCTTGGTATATGAAGACGACAAGCAGAGGTGCCAGTTAAAACAGACATGGGCATCCTGGCCCAGCCATTCCCTAGCTGTGTGGCCCTGGCCAGGGCATGTAACCTTTCTGAACCTCAGTTTTCTCATCTGTGAGAAGGGAAAACAATGGCAGGTGGGAGCTTGGAAGATTTGAGACCAGTGATTGTGTCAGCCCAGCTAAGGGTCATCTTAGTCCCAGAAAACCTGGTTGCATTTAAGACCCACACTACCTGGCCAGCGAAGCTTCCTCATTGGCACTTACCTCTGTGGGGATACTCGCTCAGAGATGAGCCCTCTAAAGATAATTCAAAGCTTCCACGGTTTAGGACCTGCTCTTAGCCACTGCCATCGGCCCTGCCGGGGATGGCATCATCCCAGACTCCCCTCTCTGCTGTCACGCCCACTCTTGTGGGCCTGGCTATTTAGGCACCTATCATTTTGCCTTGAGACACCATTAGATGCTGTTAAAAAATCTAGAAACATTCTTCTCTCTATGGGATTCAGAAAGTTCTTTAGTTTTAAGCACACATTATTTAATGTGTAAGCTTTGGAATAGGCCATTGTCACACCTCTTTTTTTTAAAAAAGATTTTATTTGAGAGAGAGAGAAGTAGTGAGAGAGAATATGATCAGGGGCAGGGGAAAGGGAGGAGTCTCCCTGATGAGCAGGAAGCCCACCATGGGGCTCAATCCCAGGACCCCAGGACCAAACCTGAGCTGAAAGCAGACACTTAACTGACTGAGCCACCCAGGCGCCCCATTGTCGCTCGTCTTTAGCTTGTGTGCTATTAAAAGTTAGGACAGAGGTCACCCTTGGGAATTAGTAACCAGAGTGGCTCTTCTCAGGGTGCTAGTGATATTCTGCTTTTTCATCTGGGTGCTCTTTATTTAGGTGTGTTCAGTTTGTAAACATGGGTCACCAATCCTATGTGTACTCTTCGGTATGTGTGTTATACTTCACTATGAATTTTATTTTTTAAAGATCTATTTAATGCATAAACCTGGCGATTCACAGGCTTGTACCCCTGAGGATAAAAATACATTATATGTTTATAAAAAATTTAAAAATTAATTTACAAAATAAGCTTCAAAAATCTATTTATTTATTTTAGAGGGGACAGGTAGGGGCTGAAGGAGAAAACCAAGCAGACTCCACACTGAGTGTAGAGCCCAATATGGGGCTCGATCTCATGACCCTGAGATCACAGCCTGAGCTGAAACCAAGAGTTGGATGCTTAACGGACTGTGCCACCCAGGCACCCCTACTTTACCACGGATCTTAAAATACATAGTTCAGGGGTGCCTGGGTGGCTCAGTGGGTTAAAGCCTCTGCTTTCAGCTCAGGTCATGATCTCAGAGTCCTGGGATCGAGCCCCGCATCAGGCTCTCTGCTCAGCAGGGAGCCTGCTTCCCCCCTCTCTCTGCCTGCCTCTCTGCTTACTTGTGATCTCTGCCTGTCAAATAAATAAATAAAATCTTTAAAAAAATATGTAGTTCATAATAACTCATCTACAAAGACTATGCAATGATGTGAATAAATGCTTTTATGTTTAAAGAAGAAGAAGCAGGAGGGTTAAAAAAAGCCCGCAAAAGTGGCCAGTGTCTGTGCCAACAGCCTAGGTGACTCAGCTGACTGCTCTAATCCAATAACACCAGTGACAAGCTTGATCTACCCCGTATCTAGCGATGATACACACTAGGTACAAGACTATCCGGCAAGTCATCCTAAATGGACCCTATCATGCAGCAAGCGCTGGGGTTAGGATTGTTTTCTTGGAGATCCATTTGTGCAAACACAGGGAGGCATGACATTCAACTTGTACTTCGTTATACACGACAGAGGGTTTATAGGAGACCTCGCAACAGTATGGGAGAAAGTAAGTAATTATTATTACAACACTATCATGCCCCTAACTGTCTTGGAACACCAATGAGATGGAAGGCAGAAAATTCCTGCTGTAAAGTTAGGGCTTGAGAGATGCTGCTATTATCTCAAGACCACTGTTGGCAGAGATTAGCATTGGCATGGCCACATTTGGCCCCTCAGGGCCGCAGAGTATTTTCCCGACCAGCAGGGGTATCATCTGGACTTGTAAAGGAAGGAGAGGGAAAAGTGACTATAAATTATTTTCCCTGAAAAGGTCTTGCAGAGCCTCCTGGGGTGGGGCCCGGCTAACCACGCTTCCTACCTGCAATCTATCATCCGGTTCCACAGAGAATCTACAGTGGAAAGCGGAGCATTCTACCCAAGTGTAATCCCCGAAACCTCAGCCTGGATTGCCCTCATTTTAAATTCATTCATGCAGTTTTTCATTTGCATCTCTCCCTGAGAACATGACTTCCCCAAATGTGTTCCAAAAAACAACGGTCTCTATTATTCAGTGGAAGAAAAGAGTCTTGTGGTCAGACAAGGTGGCGACTCGGCAAACTATACGCCTCTTGAGATCTGTAACTTACATTGGCCTACTAGAGGCTCTGACAAACCCCTGCCATTCATGTGACCATCTATTCATTTGTTCCTTTAATAAAATATGCATCGAGTGCTTACTCTTTGCCAGTCACTATTCCGGACACTGGGAAGAATAGCACAGGGAATAAAACCGCCCCACAGGGCACTGTCTCACCCAGTGTTTTCCTTCACGATTTGACATCTCCTGATGGCCCTGCTCTCACTACAGCTGAGATGAGCACCTAGAAGAATGCGCTTGTGGCACTCAGGCTTCTGCCTGGAATGCCCCCTCTCCCTTCAGCCTGCTCCTGCCGTTCTAACTCCATTCTTCCTTCTAGATTCTGCTCAAGCTCCAACTTCTCTGAGAGCCGCTCCTAGTTCACCCAGCAGGCTGCAAGAGCTTCCCCTCCTCTGTGCTCTCCTTGTGTCCTGTGAGCACCCTGTACCACGGCACATATCCTAAGGATTTCATTTTTTACTTGTCTGTTCCCTGCCAGACTCTGCATGAAGGAAGGAGCCTGCAAGGAAGGGACCGTGCCCAATCCATCTCTGTATTCCTAGAACTTCAGCACAATTCTTGGCTCTCAGCAGTGACTCTGCAAATAAGTGTTACATGTCTGTGTGAACCTGGGCCAACAGTCTAGTACCATTATGCAATTATTGTTTAAAAAGGCACTTGCTCAAGGGGCTTGGGTGCCACGGTCGGTTAAGCGTCTGACTCTTGGCTTCAGCTCGGGTCATGATCTCAGGGTCATGGGATTGAGCCCCGTGTCAGGCTCTGTGCTCAGTGTGGAGCCTGCTTGGGATTCTCTCTGTCCCTCTCCCCTATTCGTGTGCACACACACTCTCTCTAATAGATAAGTAAATCTTTAAAAGAACAAAAGGCACCTGCTCTTGGCAGGCTCAGACTGGGAGTGCATGATTCGGCAAGTGAATGTGTGGGTGGGTGGGAGGGAGGTCCCCCTTCTTCTAGGTGCAGAATATGGGAAGCAGAATGTGGGTTGGGCTTCAGCTCCAACAGATGTCTTCGGCATGGAAGCTTTTTGGTGGTAATCCTGGAATGAAAGAACAGGGCTCTAGGCCGGGATGGGGGATTTTGGAGGGAATATTACACAGATTGACCTCCACGGCCCTTTCAGACCTGAAAGGTCTGTAAGTTTAAAAGAAGTGAACGAGAGACATTTCTATGCAAGCCTGAATGTAATTAGCATGTTTCCTTTCTTTTGCTTAAATTATCATAGAAGTTGGTTGTACTCAGAGGATGGCCCATTAACCAAATCGGACATCTGCTCATTTGTTTCTAAGGAAAGAGCTCATTCTGTAGGATTTCCACTATAACGAAAAAGTTAAAAGTGGCCTTACTGCTGTACTTCATTTATGTAATTTTGAAAATAAAAATGGCACTCAGGATTGCCAGGAAAAAAATGTAAAAAATGTAGGATGCCTAGTTGAATTTTAGTATAAGTATATCCCATGCACTGTTTGGGGTATACTTGTACTAAAAAGTTTTGTGGTCGCTGCTGTTTATCTGGAATTCAAGTTTAACTGGGCATTCTCTATTTTTATTTGCTAAATCTGGCAACCACGCATGATGCCCTTGTATAGCAATAGCTAGAACAGAAAAGTCAGATTTTCCTGGTACTGAACCTTTGGAAAAAGGCGCAGGGTATTTGGGGCACTAATTGATGGATACACATGAGAAAACCCTTTGAACACCTTCCCTGACATACTGCCATGACACTTAAAGAGAAAGAAGCTTTTCTCCCAGAAAGGAAGGGAACAAACTCAGTTTGGAAGGATTTAGAACATTAAGGTTTGGTCGCTACATTCTGGGGAGGCTGTGATAACAGGGCACATTGAAAGTGAAAAGCAGAGAGTGCCTCCATTTTTGCTGCTGGTTTGTTAAGTCTTGTCCTCTCTGCTTTTAGACAAAATATAAATGTATTTTTTTCTTTAAAATGAAGTTTTTAGTCTATTACAACGAAGAGAATAAAAATACCTGGGTCTTATTAAGGCTTTAGCAAGAACTCAATGTGGTAACGCGGTTTAAGCTCCTCAACAGAGTAAATGTTCCAGAAATTGGAGCTGCAAATATTATTATCATCTTTATTGTCGGTATTATCTCTAAATCTGGAGCAGTCTAGATGAGCTGCCTTTCTTCTAGTACATCGAAGGAAGGATTACAGCCGAAGCCTAACTATCAGGGCAAGGAGAGAGAAGGAGCCTTCCATACCTTACATTTCACTCTCAAGGTTGGATTTATGACCTCAAATTATGGCACCCACAACAACAACAGCAAATAGTCTACCCAGACTGAATTTTGGCACTGTTTGGTTTCGATTATTATTTATTCTGTATGCCAGTCCTCCGCTTCCGTGCTGTTTCCAACCACGTTTAACACTGGCACGGGGCAAACCGCTAGTTTTGTTAGTGAGTTGCAGACGGGGACAGATGGGTAGAGGTTGGGTCTCCTCTTCTATTCGGAAGCCTGTTCTGCTAGCCAGATTGTAAATTAGAAAGCCAGCCACCTCTCCTTTCACCTCTGTGACCTATTTAACTCGCCATTAGCTTTGAAAACTTTTAAAGCCCACGAAGTACTCTAACTACAAATAAATCCTGTGTTAAAAGCTGGTGTTACATCTCATATTATTAGTTCCTAATAGGAATCCGGACAAAGTGTTATTGAGTCTTGCTGGCAGAGCTAGTTAAGAACGTACACAGTGGCCTCAAATCACAGCATCAGAAGACTATTTCTGCACCATTGACTGAGCTCACTGCTGTGTCATTTTAAGTTCAAGCTGATGGCTGGCCTATATTTAGTAAAAAAAAAAAAAAATGGCCTCACTGAAAAATGACAGAGGTAATCAATTAAGCCTCAGTATAAACAAATGATAGTTGCCACATGGAATTTAAAGAAGACTGGTATTCTAAGAGGCAAGTAAATTCAAAGAGAATCATGAATTCAGTCAGTCCACACACATAGCCTGGGCTGTCCACAGTGTGTGGCGTGCCCTGGGCACTGGTCCGCAAGCACAATGCTCTTCCTGCCAGTGGAGTCACGTGCAGGCCTTCCAGAGAAATCCTGATCACACTGGGCCTCTAGAGAATAAAGAATCCAAGGGGGACTCGGCAATGGGTGAAGCTGATGGGCTTCCAATATTTCAGCGGCCAAGTTGGAGGGGGTTGTGCAAATACATCATTTTCCCCAGCTAGACATTTTATCAAATATTAAATGCCTACAGTAAGTGCCCACTAGCCAAAGAACTTTGAAATACTGAACAATCAAAGGCTGAACATGATTCACTTTTGTTTTTCTGTTTTTTTTTTTTCATGATTCACTTTTGTAAAACCACGCTGCATTATATTGTTAGGTGGCTAAGCCGTTATGACCTTGGTACGAATTTGACCATCCACACTCCACGGCAGCTAACTTTTATCACCTTACTTCTCAGCTCTCGATACTTTTGCTATGGCACAAGAATTAACTTAGGATTAAGCAATTTCGTAGAAAATATGTTTCATGGAAGGATGATTCCACAGCTTAGGAATACTGAGCATTCAGCAGTCATCGACTGTCTACAGAGACACTTAAAAGGACCATATGCCAGCAATGGGACACACCCTTAAGCTTTATTTTTAAAAGTTTTTTTTAAAAGTAAGCTCTATGCCCAACATGGGGTTTGAACTCACGACCCTGAGATCAAGAGTCGCATGCTCTACCGACTGAGCCAGCCAGGTGCCCCTGAACTTTTATTTTGATAAGCTTTTGTCCAACTATTCCCAACAAGTAAATTCCTGTTAAGTACAAATATGGAAGAATGAATAGTGAAATCTGACTCACCCTACAAAGCACACCTGAAATGCTTCCTTGGTAGGAATAGAGCTGATGATGATGTTGTACATATGAAGTCCCTTAGTCCCCACTTTAGTCTTAGGAAGTAGGCACTGCTACTCAGTGGGGAGTCTGCTTGAGATTCTCTCTCTCCCTTTCCCTCCGCCCCTCCTGCTCATGCTGTCTCTGTCTTTCTCTCTAAAATAAATAAATATGCACGACTAATGAATCGTGGAACAGTACCTCAAAAATTAGTGATGTACTATATGTTGGCTAATTGAACATAACAATAAAAGAAACTTTCAAAAAAGGAAAGGAAACCAATTTGAAGCATTAGGCTGAGCCATATGAAATCGACATTGTTATAGGTCCGAAGAGCTGACTGTCAATTTTATTCAGTTCAACCTGCTAGGATACAGACAACACCTACCAGCTCTGAAGCTAGCCATATTCTTATGCCCTTTAAATGCTTTATTAATTCGTAGCACGTTGATACTTACAGGAAGAGAATAGTACCATCGATGGTCTACTCACCTACCACTGGAAAGGCCAGAACGTGGCAAATCTGGCAGTCCTTGATTTCCTCATGAAAATATTTTATTCTTCATTTTCCTCTATGGCAGGCACATAATTACGCCTCGAGGTATTTACAACCTTGTTTTTAAAGGCCTCTAAACCAACAATGGTCAGCACATCAGATATTCTATCGACCTGACATCCAGCTTAACTTTCCAAAGCAAGTCTCCATGTCATCCCTGTTCCCTTATCTCACCCATTCACTTATTCAGCACATAATTCTCAAATATTTCTTTCAGACTGGGCCTTGAGGGTACAAAGAAAACAGCTTCAGCTCCCATTGGTGGCTTTTTGTGACTCCTAAGTGGTAATGACAGATCACTCCACAAGATGGCGCTCCTAATTCTTCTTTGTATTCCTTTTCCACCATGCTTTTGAGAGACCCTGATTTCTCCACAGTGGGAGAAGGAACGGAACCATGACTTGTTTTGTACCTCCACAGCTGGCCGGCTCATAGGCACGTATTTTAAACCTTTGAAAACAATGGCTTTCTCAGAGACTTTGAAATGTTACTTTGGGAGAGGACATATGTTGCAGCTTGGAGGGCGCATTGCGATGTGAAGAGGTTGGAATCTTCTGTTATTGCCGGTCCCTACCCTGGACGAACACTCAGGCTTAAGGAAAAGAAGGGCAGAGAGGTGCCTGTAACACTGCAGGCTGAAGGGCCCTCCAGAAGAACGTGCTCAGCGAGTCCAAGGCCCTCACCTAAAGCTTCCTGGGGAAGTAAATGTTCCAGCTGAATCTTGGGGTTCAATTGTCCCCGCACCCCCGATGGTCCCTACCCAGACCTGTTCCTTTACCTATGCCTGCCTTCCTCTGGTCCCTCTCCACCAAAAGCACGGGACTGAGCTGAGTTTGGCAAATTTCAGCCAATGATTTTACTTCAAGGAAATGGCCTCAGGCTGAAAAGAGTAAGTCTGAAAATCATAGTAACATTTATTGACTGCTCTGCTTGGCAAACTTATCTCATTTAATACTTACGAGAACCCTGTATGTTTATGTACAAAACACTTATATAACACCCGATTCTAAGCACTTTGCAGATATTAATTCATTTCAATTAATCATCATAATATTCCTGTGAGGATATGTGCTATTATTATCTCCCTTTTACAGGAGACTGAAGCAACCGGGGGATTGTGTGAACTGCCAAAGGTCTCACAGCTGATAGGAAACACAACTGGAATTCATAGCCAAGGCTGTTATCTGGGCTCTTAGGCTGCCTCCCTGTTTCTCAGAAAAATAACTAGGTCCATCAGATAAGAATTCCTCAAATTCCTGGCACCAAACTTTTTTTTTAAAGATTTTATTTATTTATTTGACAGAGATCACAAGTAGGCAGAGAGGCGGCAGAGAGAAAGAGGAGGAAGCAGGCTCTCTGCTGAGCAGAGAGCCTGATGCGGGGCTCAATTCGGGGCTCGACATGGGGCTCGATCCCAGAACCCTGGGATCATGACCTGAGCCAAAGGCAGAGGCTTTAACCCACTGAGCCACCCAGGCACCCCCCACCCCGGCACCAAACTTATAACCTTACCTGAGTCTGCACTTTCCTGCTTCCTGACCTCTAGCTAATGCTGATATTGTTGCCTGCGCTCTGATCCTTTTCTCTTAGCTTTCTGTGGGGCCTCATGCTGTTGACTGTCCTCTCTCCATCTGCTTTAGCTTACTGGCATTTAAAAGTAATCAGACTTCTGGATCCAAACGCGATCATGTAGACACATCTTCCCCTGACCCTCTGGGAATAATGCAGGAGGCAGACAGAGGAGAACTCTGAAAAGTGACAAAAGGAAGACTAACAGGACTAGGATCCCAACACTGTAGGGAGAGCACAGTGCAAGGGGCGGGGAGGGAGGGGGTCCCAGGATCCTTCTTACCCAACAGAAAATGATGCAGACCCAGCATTTCCTGATCCTGGGCTGAACAACTGACGGGATCTTGGGCCGGCTTCTTTCTCCCCCAGATTAAAGGGCGACCCTTCTGACAGCATCGTGTGCGCCTGGTGGTACCAGCAGGAGAATAAGTCTTCTTCCCCCTGGCCTAAGGCTCTCCTCCCTTACTGAGAAACACAGCACAGACACACAGCACTGGCCAGGGGCTTCCTGCCATGACAGGCAGGCCCAGTCCAGAAAGATTCTTTGTCCCTGCAGACCTGACCTTCTCTCCCTCTTTGAGAGACATCAGGTTGTAAGGCAACGCCATCTAGGTGGACCCTACCTCGACAAGTACCCTGTGCCATCAGCACTTTTGTGACCATAAAGGGGACAGAGGAACCTGAGACCCTTTCCCCTGCCAAGGGGTGTTGGGGCAGATGGGTGAAACCGGCAGGAGGTACCGGGGTACTACAAGCAGACTTCCAGGAAGTTTCTTCAACCCTGTGGGCCTGGAAAAACCTCTGTCCCCTTAGGCAACACCAGCAGGAACCAGTGTGAACCTGCATGTACAAACTAAGCCAAACAAAGTAACACTGCGAAGGCTCTAAAAATTAAACAAAAAGTAGGCCAGGACCCGTGTGCCAAGCCTAAACAGAATAACTGCCTACTACAAAAAAAAAGGTTTAAGTAGGACCCAGAGTCTCCTAACATATTAGCCAAAATGTCCAGGACATAATGAAAAAAAAAATAATCACCTGTCACAGCAGAACCAGGAAAATCGAAACTTGAATGGGGAAAGGAAAAGATAATCAACTAATGTCAATACTGAGATGACTTAGATGTTGGAATGATCTAACAAGGATTTTAAAGATTTTATTTATTTATTCTAGAGAGTGAGAGAAAGAGTCCAAGCACATAGAGGAGCAGAAGGTGGTGGTGGTGGGGGGATCTCAACCAGATTCCCCACTGAGCACGGAGCCCAAAGAGGGGCTTGATCTCAGGACCCTGAGATCCTGACCTGAACCCCAAACCAAGACTCAGATGCTTAACCAACTGAGCCACCCAGACACCCCTATTGGACAGAGATTTTACAACAGCTATCATAAAAGTGCTTAAACAGGATGAATACTTATTTACATTGACATGAATGGAACTAGATGGTATTATGCTGAGTGAAATAAGTCAATCAGAGAAAGACAATTCTCATATGTGGAATATAAGAAACAGCGCAGAGGATCACAGGTCCAGGGAGGGAAAGTGAAATGTTCAGTCATCAGAGAGGGAGACAAACCATGAGAGACTCTTAACTGTAGGAAACAAACGGAGGGTTGCTGGAGGGGAGGGGAGTGAGGGGATAAGGTAACTGGGCGATGGGCACATGATGTGATGAGCACTGGGTGTTATATACAACTGATGAATTGTTAAACACTACATCTGAAACTAACAATGTACTATATGTTGATTAACTGAATTTAAATTAAAAAAATAAACATGTTTATTTGCTTAAACTGCAAATAAAAATTCTCTTGAAAGAAATGAAAAAAATATAGAAAAGCTCAGAAAAGAAATAGTAACGATAAAAAAGAACCAAATGGAAACTATGGAAATGAAAAATACAATAATATAAATTAAAAAAACCTTGTTGGGTGGCATCAATAGTAGAGTGAAGATGACAGACGACAGAACCCATGAACTTGAGAATGGATCAACAGGATTCACACAATATGAACAGGGATTAAATAGACTGGAAAAAACATGAACAGAACCTCAGAGACTTGTGGAACAACAAGAAAAGATTCAACATTTGTATCATGGGAATGCCAGAGGAAAAGGGAAAAGAGTAGGACTGAAAAGAATATGTAAAGAAATAAGAGCTAAAAACGTCCCAAGTTTGGTGAAAGATGCAGACTGACAGATTAAAGAAGCTGAGCAAACTACAAATAGGACATACCCAAAGAAACCCAAGCCAAGACACATCACCATTACATTTCTCACAAAGTCAAAGAAGAAATCTTAAAAGCAGCGCAAAAGAAACAACACATTACCCACAGAGAAACACCAATTTGAATACTGGCAGATTTCTCATCTGAAACTGCGGAGAATAGGAAGATGTAGCACAATATTTTTCAAGTACTAAAAGAACATTCATTTCTCTGAGAAAGGCCATGTGAAGAGAATGAAAAGACAAGGTACAGTCTGGGAGAAAATATTTGCAAACCACTTATCTGACAAAAATGATCAAGAATACCTAGAATATACAGAAAACTATCAAAACTCAACAGTAAAAATTGAATAATCCAGTGGGAAAAAAATGGACAAAAGCCATGAACAGACATTCCACCAAGGAGGAAAAGATACAAGCACATGAAAAGATACTCAAAATCATGAGCTATCAGGGAAATGAAAATTAAAACCACAGTAAGACACCACCACACACCTATCAGAACGGCTACAATGAATAATAGCAACAGAAAATTCTGGCGATGATATCAAGAAACTGGATCGCTCATATATTGCTGGTAGGAATATAAAATGGTGCCATCACTCTTGGAAAATGCAGCAGCTCTATTTGTAAATACTAAAAACTGGTAACACCTCAGATGTCCTTTAACGGGTGAGTGGTTAAGCAAACTGTGGTTTATCCATATCATGGAACTCAGCAACAAAAAGGAGTAAACTAAGGGCAGTTAGTAGCCAGGTGGGTGGCTCAGTTGTTAAGTGTCTGCCTTCAGCTCAGGTCATGATCCCAGAGTCCTGGGATTGAGCCCTGCATCAGGCTCACTGCTCAGCGGGGAGTCTGCTTCTCCCTTTGCCTCTGCCTATTGTTCCCCCTGCTTGTACCCTCTTTCTGTCAAATAAATAAATAAAATATTAAAAAGAAAAGAAAAGGAGTGAACTATTAATACCCACAATGTATGAATGAATCTCCAGGAAGTAGGGTGAATGAGAAAAGACAACTCCAAAAGGTTACATATCGTGAATTCCATTTATAAAGCATTAATGATAAAATTACAGAAATAAAGAACAGATTAGTGGTTACAGGTAGTTAGGGACTGAGTGGTGGTGGTGAGAAGGATGCAGGAGGGTGACGGGTATGGTTGGTTATAAAAGGTCAACAAGAGCGATTCCTGCAGTGTTGGGAGTCTTGACACAGTGACACATAATGTACACAAGCAATACAACTCTATAGAATTAAACATATACACACATAGATGAGTGCAAGTGGTGCTGGGGAAATCTGGGGAGGATTGGTGTCGTCTACCAGTGACAGTGTCCTGTTTGGATACTGTGTTATTACAGGATGTTACCACTGGGGGAAGCTGGGCGAGTTGTGCAAAAAACAAACAAAACAAAAACAAAACAAAACACAATTTCTTACAACTATGAATGTGAATCTACAGTTATCTCAATAGCAACTTCAAATAAAAAAACATAAATCAAGGGGTGCCTGGGTGGCTCAGTCGGTTAAGCATCTGATTCTTGATTTTGGCTCAGGTGGTGATCTCAGGGTTGTGAGATTGAGCCCGGTCAGTCTCTATGCTGGGCGTGGAGCCTGCTTAAGATTCTCTCTCTCCCTCTCCCTCTGCCCCTTTCCCCACTCTCTCTCTTAAAAAAAAAAAGAAAAAAGAAAAAGAAAGAAAGAAGGAAACAATCAAGTGCTTCTCAATTTTAAAAAGTCTTCACTTAAGACTCCATACTCCTCTCTAACTACCACCCTATTTGTTTTTTTTGTTTTGTTTTGTTTTGTTTTTAGTTTCCCTTCACAGTCAAACATCTGAAAGAGGTCCTCTGAAATGGCTCTTGTCAAAGTTAACAATGAACTTCTTGTCCTTCTACTCAGTGTTCACCTTTCTGTCTCTGTCTTACCTGAAGGCTCGATGCTTCAATCTGTTGACTTCTCCTTCCTTCTAGAAACATTCTTTCCCCTCCTGCTTCACTGGTTACTCCTATTCCCACTTTGGGTTCCTCTTCTCTACCTTCTATTTCATCTACCATAGTACAGCTGACCCCTGAACAAGATGGGTTTAAACTGCTCAGGTTCACTGATATACAGAATTTTTAAAAGATAAATACAGCACAGTTCTGTGAATGCAGTTTCCTTTTTTATTAAGATTTTATTTATTTGTCAGAGATAGAGAAAGAGAGAGAGAGAACACGAGCAGGGGGATGGACCCCGACGCAGGGCCTGATCCCAGGACCCTGAGATCACGACCCAAGGCAGATGCTTAACTGATTGAGCCACCCAGGTTTATGATATTCTTAATAACATTTTCTTTTCCTTAGCTTACTTTATTGTAAGAATATAGTATATGGTACTCATAGCGTACGAAGTATGTGTTAATGGACTGCCTATCGTATCAATAAGGCTTCTGGTCAACAGTAGGCTGTTAGTAAAGTTTGGGGGGAGTCAAAAGTTATATGTGGATTTTCAACTGCATGGGGAGGGTTGGCACCCCTAACCTGCTTTTTATTTTATTTATTTATCTCTTTAAGCAGACGCCACACCCGGCATGGAGCCCAACATGGGGCTTGAGCTCACAACCCTGAGATCAAGACCTGAGCTGATATCAAGAATTGGATGCCTAACCAACTGAGCCATCCAGGGGCCCCCTTCATCCTGTATTTTAGCAGCTGAATATTGCCTGAAAAAACACACAGCTTTGTTGACAGGTTTCATTTTAAAGTCATGGTCATAAATTCCAAATGAGCCCTCTATGTTGCCTGAACATCCTCCCACACTTGCTTTACTGTTCACATTCCCACTCTCCAAAACAACTCCTTGACAGCCACAAACGTATGAGCACATCTGACATCCCACCTGGCACTCACAGAGGATGTCCTTGCCACCCTCAATTCATAAAGCAGGAGCACTAGAGTGAAATGTCCCTGCCTCTCCCAGTTGGCAGACTCCTCCACTTGGGCTCAGGGTCCATCCCATCTCCTCCCGCCTTCTCAGTGGTTTCCCTTCTCTGATTTAGTCCCTCTCTTTTTTGCATCTTAACTTTCTCCCTCACTACCTGATCACTGTCATCAGCAAACAGGCATGTTGTAGTTACCACCTACTGTTACAGAAAATTCCTTTTACCCCCCATTTCTCCATCCCCCTTTACAACCAAATCCCTTTTATAAGTAGAATACGGTTACCATTTGCACTCTTTGCCTCTTGTTTTCTCCTCCATTCACTCTAATCCAGTTCCTGCCTCTGCCACTCTAGAAACATTGCTTTTGCCAAAGGTATCAATGACCTTCATGTAATCAAAGTCAGTGTTCTCTGCTCTTAATTTACTTGACTCCAAGCAGGACTTGACACAGCTGACTCTTCCATCCGTTTTAAAACCTGTTCTTCCCTGGGCTTCCAGAACACTGCACTCTCCTGGTTCTATTTCTATCTCCCTGGCCTTTCCTCAGTCTGTTTTGTAGCCTCTTTTCCTTCTCACCCTAAGTGACCTCATTCAGTCCTATAGCTTTAAATACGATCTATGTGCTGTTGCTTCCCAAGCTGCCATTTCTACTCATATGTCCCTGTGCCTCCTGGCCATCTCCACCTGGATGTCTGATAGTCACCTGAAAACTAATGTGGTCAGACCCAACCTCGTGACTTTTCCTGCAAAATTCTTCTCCCTGAGACATTCCCATTGGCTCAGAAAACAACTCCAGTACAGATCACATTCTTTCTCTCACCTTGTGTTCAATTCTTTCACAAATCCTTCTTATCCTACCTTCAAAAATGTATCCTGATTCTGTCTTACTTCTATCCAGCACTAATATTCCCATCCTGATCTGATCCACCATACCCATTTGGCCTAAAGCAATTGCCTCTGATGTTTTTGTCTTAGCTTCTGGAACTCCCTGCCATCCATTCTCTGCTCAGCACCAGAGTAATCTTTTTTTAAAAAATAAATCAAATCCCTCACTTCTTTTCTTAAAATCTTCTGGGGACTAGCCAGCAGACTTAGAATAAAATCCAAACTCCTTTTTCTACCTCTTACCAACAAGTGAGTCCTTTGGGAAAAGCCAGAGAGGCATGTCAGTCTCCACTTTCCAGAAAAACAAACAAACAAACAAAAAAAGAAACCTAACTGGTATCGGTACCTCAGGAGGCAGAGACTGCTTTACTTGAAGAAAATAAAAAGCCTTTGGCAGTTTATTCCCAAGCATAGGTCAATCCCTTCCAGCAGTCTGGCCCTTCCCTGGGGGACTGCTTTCCAGAGACGGTCCAGCCTCTGAGAGTTCGTTAGAATCTCCACCCCCAGCCCCATCCTTTCCTGCTGTCTTTCTCACAGCCTTGCCAAATGCAAGCATCATTCACTGCCAAGGCCAGAGGGCAACACTGATCAGAAGAAAGGCAAGGAAAAGTTTGGCCTCTTCTGTCTTCTGGTCCAGCTAGACCGGCCACTAACCAGCTGTGTGACTCTGGGCAGGTCACATAACCTCTCTGAGCCTTAACGTTGCTATGATTCCAGAATCAACTGCTGGTTTTCAGGTCACAACACATTAGCAGTTCTACTAGCACCGGGTCAAAGACAGGAAACAACGGGTAGTTTTGAAAAATAAATAAATAAAGGTCAGCCGTTTCCCCTTTTCTCTTGGAAAACCTTCTGATTCACAAATGATTTGATCTTTCTTTTGTGAGATAGGAATCTCAAGTTCCTGAATCAAACTGCTGATATCTGCTCACTTACTGGCTTGCAATTTGTCAGTTTGGGACTAATTTCTTTAACGTGGTGGGTCTTGCTTCACTTTTCAAAGGAGAAGATTTTTCCTCATTATCTGCCCTATGAAAAATGTTTTAAATGAAATTAAATGAGGAGCAATTAATTGATATTTGAATTAGCCCTTAATCAGCCAGATGGGGCTGTGGGAGCTTCGGAAGCATTGCCCTGGGGGTCCGGATTTTGTTTCACAGACAAAGCACACTGGGGCAAACCCAAACTGGGCCTCCACGGTCGTGGGCGGGCCCGAAGCATCTCAGCCTTCCTTCGTCCACACCCTCCCGGTGCTCTCCCTATATCCTATTCAACACCTAGTCCCGGAGGATCAGCCTCAAAAAACCATTTCCTGGATAGGTCAAGACCCAAAGATCCAACACTTTCATCCAGCACCTTGAATTGCCTGATGCTTTTTTTGTACTTTCACATCTCTGTGCCTTGGTCCTCTGCCTTTAGTAAAATCTCTGCCTCTCATGCCCATTCTTAGTTTCCACCTATCCTCTCAAACATAGCCCCCCACCCCAAGTCTGCAAGGCACAGGCGCGCTTTCCTCTCCCACACAGCAGCGTCATCAAGAAAACTTGTAGAATTTACCTGTTAAGGCAGAGTCTTCCTTGGCTCTGTATTGCCAGCACCTGGCATAAGGCTGGTACATTTTCAAAGTACTCAGCCACTGCCTATTGAATAAAAGAGCCGAAGAATGGATCCTCATATCCCGGATTTGCCCATTCAGGAAACCAAAGTGGTACTTCCTGGACCCAGCACTTAGTATGATGGCAAGATCTGCCTTTAATACGTCAAGCTCTTAATTGGCTCTTTTATTTAGGGAAGTCCTTTTCCTCTACCATTGGTGGTGCTATCATATTTGAACTGATGTTGGAAGATTTAGCAGCTGTTGTGTATTTAACTGCAATCAAAGGGAGAAGGCTAATGTGGGCTTCTAGATTGTTGTCCTGGAAAGCTCCCTCGGTGGTCTGAACGGTAATATCCTGACGTCTGCAGCAACACTAATTTCTGTACGAAGCAAGATATTTATGAACAGTCAAGCTGGTTTTGTCACTCTAATGACCCTAATTGGAATCTGCCAGTAAAACAAGAAGAATTCCATGCGCATTCTGCTAGAAAAGTGAAATGCAATTAAAAAGGGTTCATTTGTTAGTCATCTACATCTCTCAACTTATCCCCGGGACATATTTAAAATCTATGAATTTTGACAGGAAAGACATTAGCTTTGATCTGTGGTCTCGATATCCAAATGTTCACCATAGTCAAAATGTTGGCTCGTTAAAACGTAATTCACCCCCAGCTTCTTCCTTCCTTTCTGGACTCCACAAATTTATGCCATTCCATCCAAGAGTGAGGATGACTTAACTGCATCCCAAGGATGGGATCCACCAAGGGACTGATTTTCAGGGGCACAGGTTGAGTGGCGTTTCTAGGTTTTCACAGTCATACCACCTTTCCCATTCTAAGTCAACCACAACAGGAGGACTAAGGTACAGCTCAGCATTGCTCACAGTGCCCGGCAGGGCGTCTGGCATTGAGCCAGCACTCTGCCAAGTTGTAGATAGTGACAACAACAAGAAGTTTGATAAACGTGCACTGACACCAGCTAGATTTTCTGTGTATTTTATCTTTGGATCCTAACATCTCTGTGGGTCAAGAAGCATTGTCCCTCTTCTGTAGATGAGGAAACAGAGAGGTTTAGAGAATTTCAGTGCCTTGCCCCAGATTACATGGTTAGTGGGTGGCAGAGCCAGGAGACAATGTCATGTCTATCTCCAAAGCCAAGTATTTTTTCCTCTTACAGGAACCTCTCTGATCAAAACGGATTTCATCTCATTTTTGTTTCACAAGTGAGTAAACTGAGTCTGAGAGAGGCTAAAGCAACCAGATTCCTGCCCGATTCCTAATTTCATGCAGTCTCTTAAAGGACCCTGTTCTATGACGAACGGACATACGTTGACGTGAGACTGATCCCATGGGGTATCTGGAAAGCATGGGGACTGGAAGGTGCAATGGATGAGGGGCGGTATTTAGGAAGGTGAGAGGGGATGATGGCCACAATCCTATCCTCATGATCCTAGTGACTCAATTTGGTCCTCGACAGCCTGATTCCCTATGATTCAGGACACTGCTGGGGGATGTTGCGTCCTCTGTAGTGAGTTGAATTGTGATCCCCAGAAGTATATGTCTACATCCTAATCCCTGAACCTGTGAATGTTACCATATTTGGAAAAAGGGTCTTTGCAGTTATAATTAAATTAAGGATCTTGAGGTCATCCTGAATTATCTGGGTGGGCACTAAATCCAATTACAAATGTCCATATAAAGGAAAGGCAGGGGGGGTGGATGCCTGGGTGGCTCAGTCAGTTAAGCACCTGCCTTCAGCTCAGGTCATGATCTCAGAGTCCTGGGATCGAGTCCCATATCGTGAGCAGGGAGCCTGCTTCTCCCTCTGCCTACTTCTCTCCCTGCTTGTGCGCTCTCTCTCTCTCTCTGACAAATAAATAAATAAAATATTTTTTTTAAAAAAGGAAAGGCAGCGGGATGTTTGAGACAGAATAAGAGAACACACAGAGAAGAGAAGGTGATATGAAGACAGAGGCAGAGACTGAAGTGATGGCAGTTCCGAGGAACAGATTCTCCCCTAGAGCCTCTGGAGGAAGTGTATCCTTGCCAACAACATGATTTGGGATCATTGGCCTCTGGAAACAAGAGAATAAAGTTTGTTGCTTGAAGCCATCGAGTTTGTGGGAATTTGTTATGGCTGCCCGGGAAAACTGTTCCATACCCTGAGCATGGATTAAAGAGCCCCCATCTACAGATAGACAAAAGGGGAGCTCTGTTTGCCTCTAGGGCTGAGTACTTTGATTGTGACAAATCCCCAGTCAGAGAATCCAGGATGCTCAGAAGGCAGGGTGCAGGCCAAATTTCTTGGACTATAAGGCTCAGGGAGTAAGTGGGTGTCAGTCAGGGCTTAGCAAAGTCCCTGTGATTGGAAACAGCTGGGCTAATATGTGTGACAGGAGAATCTTGATAGCTGTGAAGCTGAGGATTCTAACGAACTAACGATCAATGCCACCCAAGACGTGGTAACTTACAAACATGAGGCTTCCACGAGGCTTCAATTAAGGCAACTGACCCTGCCTTTACACTTCACCTGAAGCCCTACGATGAGGAGAAATGAGCATGGACTTTGGTCTAACAACCTTGGGTTTGAATGCTGGCCCTGTCCAAGGTCACAGTCATCAAGCTGATGTAACTAGAAAGTTTCTCAGTTTCGTTATCTGCAAAACTGGGACAATGACAGGAACTATCTCACGGAGATGGAGATGTTGTCAGGATTAAATGAAATATTCCAAGTTTACATGTAGCACCACCAACATGAAGTTAGTGCTTGCTTTAAATGCTAGTGGCTCTGTTCAGTCACGAGACCTTAGACTGCAGCTCTGCTGCGGCAGTCTTGGCCTTGAGCTAGTTCAGGAGTAAGGGGTGGGCTTCTTCTCATGCACAATGTGGTAACCGAAGTGGAAGATGGCTCAGAGCAACAGCTTCCTCTCGATCCTGCACCCAATTCCCAAAGTGGGGGAAATGGTGAAATCCAGTGTATTTCAAAGCTCAGAAAAGACAGGAGGGCTCTTTTGTAACTCGGGAGAAAAGGTAGTCACATTTCCGATCGGAGTAATTCATAGGGATGACACGTTTTAAAATGAAGTTCACAAAACAATACAGACCGCCATCCCAGCTAATGCACTAGATTCTGCCGTGCTTTTCAGGGACGACATCCATTTGAGTGGCTGGGTAGATTGGATGACGCAAGGGACTCGGCATTTGGAATGAGTACTTCCTATGAAGTCACACTTCATTTGCATTGTGACATCAAACGACTCAATTCATTTTCGTCTGTTCCACTCAGTTCACAGGGCCTTACCTGCAGTCGAATCTGTCAGATCCTTTTAAAGATGTCCATCAACAGATGAATGGATAAAGAAGAGGTGGTATATATATACGATGGAATACTATGCAGCCATCAAAAGAAATGAAATCTTACCATTTGCGACGACATGGATGGAACTAGAGCGTATTATGCTTAGCGAAATAAGTCAACTGGAGAAAGACAACTACCACATGATCTCCCTGATATGAGGAAGTGGAGTTGCAACGGGGGTGGGAGTTAAGGTGGTAGGAAAAGTAAAAATGAAAGAAGATGGGATCGGGAGGGAGAAAAACCAAAAGAGACTCTTAATGTCATAAAACAAACTGAGGGGGGTGGGGGGAAGAGGGGTTGGGTGAGGGTGGTGGGGTTACATCATATGTTTAAATAAAGCTTAAATAAAGTAAAAAAAAAAAAGGTGTTACAAGGAAGATCTGTGGGCGTGACAAGTGGGCTTTTTTTTACTCCTACAGTGTTTCCTGTGTTCTGGGCTTCTGACGACTGAGAAAACTCCTGTAACTTCTTATTTAGTCATGGGGAACCTCAGAGGTGAAGAAACTGACCTATCGTCCCAAAGGCAGTAATTTTGTTTTAAAATATTCTCCAGGGAAAGGAGAGGTCAGGATGGAGTAAGCAAAATTCGGGGTACTTTTAATAGATCTCTATGACTGTTACCAAGTCACAGGTTAATGCCAGCTTTAGAATGTCAGTCATTTCAAAGGAAAAAAAAAACTCTAAAATCACAAATAACTCCAGCCAGGAATAATAGCTTGCATATGTTTGTCCAACCCAAAGAGGTATTTTGACATTCTGTGCTGTGCCTGACATCTCAGAATTTCTCCAGACTCAGACAATCCAAGAAAGGTTTTATTCATTCTGTAGGGAGTTCTCTTTACAACTACAAACACTGAGTATAAGAAGGGTCAAGTTATTCCCTCAAGAAGCTAAACTGTAGGTGGAAAGGAGCCAAATTAATTAACTCCTACATAGGTTTAAGTCATTTACAAATCTGAGAAATAAGCACAGCCTGGATTCCCAAGGGCCTCTAGCTAACCCACTTGACTCTTTGCTGGCCAGCTTAAAATTTCCTAATCCACACTTCTACATGAGAAATTTTGGGGGTAGCCAAGTCAGTTCTGCTATCCTCACTTATTCTTCACACTATATGATTCGGCAAAGATGTCTACAGCCCTAAAACAAACACAACAAATCTAGGCTAGTTTGTACCATGAGTTATTCCTGTGAGTAAGTGACAGACCAACTCTGAATCATCAAGATCAATCCAAACTAAATGGCAGTCATGGATTCTTGGCAGATAACATGTGCATAGTAGGTCTGGAGTAGGTGAGCCTCAGGAACACACATGGCCTCTGCTGTAAGACATACTTTTGGGAACACAGGACCCACACTGCAAAGACAACAATGATGGTTATGATTCACAGACAACTTGGTGCACATGGGGGTCGCACTCCGGTTGAGTTCAGAAGCCCTTGCTCAGGCAAAAAGAATTATAGGAGTGGACTAAGCCATAGGAGTCTGGAGGAGTAGACCATAGGCAATAAATATAACTTAGTGTCCAGATCAGGACGTTGCTGAGGATGAAATAAGGAGCTATTAATAATTATATCAAGCCCTGCTAGAAGGCTGGGGGAGGCTACTGCTAACATTATAACTCATGTTGGCATCAGAGAGCTAACATCTTGTACAGTGCCTGGCATGTAGTCGAGTTCAATAAAGGCTTGTTGAGTGAATAAATGGATAAAGTAAAATTGTATCACTTCTCTAAAGTCTTTCAGTCACTGATCACTGGGGTTCGTAGACCATTAAGTATTTGGTCATGGTGATGGCCTTGACTCATCGATGTTATAATAAAAGGAGAGAACGGGGTTCTAACCACCAAACCCAAGGCTTTTGTCTCAGCTCACACACTCCTTGATCTTCTGAAGTATCTAATATCATTGGCCAACCTCTCTCTTACCTTGGTTTCCATTGTACTGGCCTGTCCTGTTTCTGTTTCGACTTTTCTGACCACTGCTCCCTACCCCCCTTTATTAGTCCTTCTTTGCCTTTTTTCTTCTTCTGCACTAAAAGTAGGTATTCCTAGATCCATCCCCAACTCCTTGTCCTCTCTACATTCCTTTAGTGGTCTCATCTACTCCGTGCACTACTTGCACAATTCTCAAATTTTGGTCTCCCTCCAAAGCATCAGTTCTGCAATGCAATGTTCCACTTGCACCCCAGGCTCATAATAATTGAAACAGAATTTAACATCTTAAGTCAATTCTTCCTTTTGATGCCTTTCTGTGAAGGGTATCTCCATTTGTCAAGGCACCAAGCCTTGTAACCTCAGGCTCATCATTTTTGTCTTCCCTCCTTCTAAGCCACACATCCACTATAATACCAAGTTCTCCTGGACATTTTTTTTGACCCAATTATTGCTACATCTGTCCAAGTCTAATGACAATTGCCTTGGTTCCAGCCCATCATCTTGTTCTTGCTATAGTCTATGTGCCTTTTAATTAGCCTATCTGCCTTGGTTTCTAGCTTCCCAACTCAGATCACTAGGGTTTGAAGTTTCCTCTATTTAGATGTCAAAGCATGACCCACCTTAGCTGCATAATTGCTGTTACTAAAAACAAGTGTGTGCTTGTGTATGTGTGTGGGGGGGGATGCAGAGGTGATCCAAGCACATAGATAAAGAACTTGAGTAGAAATCTCTGTGATCCCTTCATACAGCTAGCAGCAGGTAGGAGACAGGGGTCTGAAAAATGAGTCAGGCTGAGTACCCGGGCTGCTGGGAGTAGGAGTCACTTTGTATTTATTTGGACCCATTTTGTGTCACTCATCTCTGCTTGGGCTGGTCTCTTACATACTCTTATTGTCCTGGGTGGCGGGGGGTGGGGGGAGTCTTGGCAGTTCAGACTGAACCTTCAGGATTCCCACCCCCAGGGTCTGCTGAGTGAGACCCAAATGCACACTACCTGGCGAATGAATGCATTCTGGAGGCTAAGCTGATGCTTGGCACTTGAGCCCCAGAATGCGATTTCCAGGCTCAGCGTGTATGAAACTGGTAAGACGGTGCCTCAGTTGTCTGAAGTTGTCCCTGTTGGAGCTCCCGCCACCTATTTGCCTCTATGTGCACGTCCTTCTGTGGCTGACGAGGCTGTGGTGCAGCCTTCCGCTCTTCCTCACAATTCCCCTGTGCTCCAGAAAACTGGCACAGCTCTGCAGCTACGTGTGCTTCCTGGACAACCAAGCTGGTTGTCTGATTTGATGCCAGACGGGTGGCAGCACCGAGTCTACCTTGGGACTCGCGAGAAACCCCAGAGGCCAATCAGCATCTGCAAAGCAGTGCCCACCTGGGTGCCGTCACTGCCATTGTTTCTGCCCGAATCCCAGAAAGGGGCCAGTTCTCTAGGTGACCCCTCTGAGGAGAAGCAGACGCTGCCACAGTCAGACTTATTCGGCTTTCTAAAACCTGACACAGTTTGCTCCCACAGAGTTTAAATCTTCCTCTTCATTCACTTAAAATACCCTCAGCTCCCTAACAAGGAAAAAGTGTGGAAGCTAACCAGCAAGCACTCTGCTGAGAATCTGTCCTGGTAAAGCCCTCTCCTCAGCCTGTTAGTACCATTCACTTTCCTCTCGTGGACAGCTAGATTCTTCAAATGCGACATTACATTTTCTCATAAAATGCTATCTGTCTCATGGTCACAGCTCCTCCTACCACCATCATTACCTGTCATATTTCACACCATGGGCCTGAAAGCATCCCTCAGAAGCCCAGACTCTCATTTTCAATATGCACCTACATGCACCCAGGGCAGGCGGACGCTATCACTCATTGGAGCCACTGACGTCTTCTGCCATAATTCTTCCTGACCTATTAGTCCCATATTCTCTGTGTATCTGTGGGATGTGTGTACACACACACGCACACACACCCCTGAAGCCACATATATAATCGAGATCTTCACTGATCATTAAAGAAGAATCATTCCCGCGACCTAGCACTCTATCTCTACACTTCATGTGCATTTCTGCTTTGTCAGTGTATCAGAAGAAACAGTTCAACTCAGTTTTGCTTTATATGGTATTGTGCTAGTTTTGAAACAGATGAATATTAAATTTTTGAGACTGTCTTTCCCACTGAACTACATTCAAATAATTTTAACCCTGAAAACAGATTCTCTGAAGTCTTACGAGCTTCTTTCAGACTGTGGGTATGAAAGGCCCCACATTACTTTTGAAAGAAATATTGAAATATCAACTTAATCACCGGATAGTAGGGCAAAAGTTAATAATATGATCTCATACTACCTAATGTATGACTAATGACTACCTAATCAAGAATCGATTGAGATTAAAGAGAAAGACTCATAACAATTATTTGTTGATACCAATCAAATGAAAACATGGAAATTTCAAGTAGGTGCAAAGCTAATGTCAGGTGTCAGACTGATATGAGTTTGTATGTATTATATAAATATAAATTAGTATACATATAACCTCCTATGCGTTCAACTTTAAATAAATACCCTTGGATATGAAGGACAAAAAAGATCTATATATGGTGACTTCGGGGAAATAAGTGTACTAGGTAATACCAGATGCCGAATTATTTTCAGTTATCGGGGTCTGAGGAAATCTTCTTGTCTTCTGTCCTTAAGGTTTTTCAAAATTCTTTCCTATATTTTCAGGTACTTGATATTTTATACCAAAAATGAGATGAATTGTGATAAATATAAATGCACACATACACTGAGGGAAGGAATCCAAATATAAAAATGGCTGATGTTCTTATTAAATCAACTGCATGGACTGTATTTTTTAAAAGCACTATTTGATTGGACCTATGCTCCAGCAACCTAAAGTAGGGGGAGTAGGGGTGGAGGAATCAGGCTCTACAATCTAATTAATCCTCTTCTAAGTGGCTTGAATGAAAACAGATTGAAATTTCATGATTCAAAAATGGATAGGGTTGGTTCACTTGTGTAAATGTTAGGGCCTAGCTGCTTAAAAAAATATATGCACACACACACACATATATATGTATATGTATATATGTATATGTATATGTATATACATATATATGTGTATATACATATACATACATGTATATACGTATATATGTGTGCGTGTGTGTGTGTGCGTGTGTGTTTATATTTGAGGTGGGGGAGAGAGCGAGCAGAGAGAGAGGGACAAGCAGACTCCCCGCTGAATGTGGAGCCTGACATGGCTCGTTCCCAGGACCCTGAGATCATGACCTGAGCTGAAGGCGGATGTTTAAGCAGTGGAGCCACCCAGGTGCCCCAGAACCCAGCTGCTTTTAAGCATAGAGGCAAAGAGGGAATGCTGGGGGCATTATTAAAAATCTGGGGGGCTGATTTGAATCTAGTCAAATTAAGAGTTTGAACCTACTCCTCATACTTTTTAAAGATTTTATTTATTTATTTGACAGAGATCACAAGTAGGCAGAGAGGCAGGCAGAGAGGGGGAAGCAGGCTTCCTGCTGAGCAGAGAGCCCAATGCGGGGCCTGATCCCAGGACCCCGAGATCATGACCTGAGCCGAAGGCAGAGGCTTAACCCCCTGAGCCACCCAGGTGCCCCTCCTCATACTTTTTAGAAGAGTAAATTTCAACTCCATGTTCATGAAACCATATGTAGAACTCAAAATACAAAACAATTAAAAAACAGAGCTCTCTCCTAGCATCCTACAGCTCAGAATCCCTAGGGTTCCCTAAAGCAGAGTTTGAAAACAAGTGTTCTAGGCCTACCTGCAGCGAGGAGAGAGAAGGAAAGCAGAGTTCTATGTCAGGGTGGGAATGTGAGGACATGACTTTGGAGCTGGACAACATGGACTGACTTGAAAGAATGTATCACAAGGTAAAATGAGCAAGAGCTACAGTCAGATTATGGTGGCTTCCTAGAATAGCACAGCCTGTGCTCCTGTTGGTGGCAGCTGCCTTAGCAGAAACACACAACCTGCTGTCTATATTCAGAGTGCATGGATGCAGCCCTTGTCAACACTTCCAAGTGTGGGAAGTGCTTTTCTCCCCATGTGCTCTCCCACCCACACATCTGTATTCCCTTGCATAGCTTCCTCTACCTGAGAACCTGTGCTGATACTACTTTGAGGAATCCACTCAGTACTGTGGTCCCATCACAGGGTGTAAACCTAGGAGGAGATGATTACTCTGGGGCTGGAGATAGGCCATATAGGGAATACATATTTGAGATTCTTTGAAAGTCATGTGCTCTGCCACACTCTGCTGTCCATGTCCCTTAACCATGAGCAACTACTACAGCAAACTTGGGGCATTTCTCCCGCAAAGCAAAATGGAGCACAGCACCAAAAGCACACTTAGGAAATGTCAAAGTCATCAAGTCAAGCTAACTCGAAGAACGTTCTCACTAAGAACTAAGGCCACACTCTGTTTTAGCAGAGCGTGGAATGCTAACACCCTTGCTCTCTCCCTTGGTATAGCCTTCAAGGCCTAGAACAAATGCTGCCTCCCACAGGAAGCCCTCGACTACTGTAGTCTTCGATAATCGCTCTCTTCTCGGACTTTCATTCACACTTACCATTTCTACCACACTTCTAATTGCTCGCTTTAGCTTCCTAAATTGTTCTAAGATGGCTTTCTGCCTCTTAAGGCAGACTGGAGGCTCTTTTAGGATAAACACTGTATAATATATAGCAATGAACCACTTAGCTCAAGGTCGAGCTTCTAAAAATCAACCAGATAGGAGGAAGCCGGGAACAAATGATGGTTTCAGCACTCATTTATCCCTTTACTTCCATGTGCATAAAGCCAATGGCATACCAAATATCTTTGCTTTGATATTTAATGCACATCTCAAAATTGACATGATCATAAACGGTCTCTGGATTTCCAACCCCACCATGACTCTATCCTGACCTGCTCCATTATAGTACATTCATTCTTATTCTCTCCATAGTACATTCATTCTTATTCCCTCTCCCTACCCCATTTCTCCACCTCTTCCCCCTCTCCCACAAACTCTTCAGTCAACTGAAACTTTGCTAGGAAATCCAAGTTGAACTAAGAGCTGCCCCCATGTTT
Source organism: Taxidea taxus jeffersonii (assembly GCA_003697995.1). NCBI lineage: Eukaryota > Metazoa > Chordata > Mammalia > Carnivora > Mustelidae > Taxidea > Taxidea taxus. The sequence continues at coordinate 86,108 of RCUC01084033.1, forward strand.
CACTTTCTAGTTCTTGTCTCTAGAACAATGCTGAGTTCCTGGCACCCAATTATCAAAGGCAGATAAGAGCTCCAAGTTCTTTCTTCTTTTTCTCCAAGATCCCCAGCTCTTCCAACTATTCCTTAAAAAAGATGGCTTTTTGACACCTTAAATCTCTGGGTGCTCTCCTCAAGATTCTAGTTGTCCATGTTTCCCTTAATTTATGATTCTTCTTCTCGAGTGAAAAGAGAGTTACCTACAGCTTGATCCAACCAAAGCAGTGCACTACTTGCTTTGATCTGGTCACCACACCTATTTCAAAGAAGCCTGGATGAATGTGTTATTTTAACAGCTGCTAAGTAGAAAATATTGGCTCCTATTAAGTTTATGGATCAATCTAGACACTTCCTCCAGATATGAAAAGCATTGCAGCTAAAGCAGATTTTTTTCCTTGAATTTTACATATGTGATTCTACTGTTGAAGCTCGGTAGGTTTTTCCCTACTTGTTGAGTTTGGGCTGATCATTCCAGACTGTCAAAATATTTTTGAATCTTCATTATTATCAGTCATGACTGTTGTCTTTTATAATTATTCTCTTGGGTTTGGTAAGCTGTTCTTTGGCTTCAGTGGAATAACTGATGAGAATGAATGAATGTATGAGTAAATGCTTGACACTTCATCTTGGAATCAACTGGAATAGGCTTGGAGCAGATTTGTTCTTCCCTTTTCTACTTGTTATAAATATAAATGGCATTATCATCAAGTAAATTTCTCATGTTCTGAATAACTTCAACAGTTGAAAGAAAAATCTGATTTTCTTTAAGTTTTGTTACTTACAAAAAACACAGAAATAGTCTTAGAGAAATGGAAGGACATTCCTTGTTTGTTGATGGAACAACTCAACAGTATAAAGATGTCACTTAATTTATAAATTTAATGTAATCCCAGTAAATATATCCACAGCCTTTTTTATAGAGTTAGACAAGCTGTCACTGAACCTCATGTGAAAAAATCAACAATAGTCATGGAAAAACAAAGATGAAAAACTATGAGCACATAGTAATCCTACCAAACAATAAAACATATTATGAAGCCTCTATAATTGATAGGTGTGGTACCAGCACATCAAGAGAGACCATTAAAAAATAATAGAAATTTCAGAAGTAGACCCAAGTAAATATGGAACTTCAGTATATAATAAAAGTCATACCTTGAATAACTGGAGCAAAGACAGGCTTCTTTGATAGATGGTGCTGGGACAAAGGTTGGCCATTTGGAAAAAGATAAATTAGATCCACACCTCAGAGCATACATAAGAATAGCTTTTCTGGAGAAGGGCTAGCAGCAGAAGGACAGGGAGAGAGAATCTTAAGCAGGCCCTACGCCCAGTGCAGAGCCCAATGTGGGGCCTGATCTCACAATTCTGAAATCATAATCCAAGATCAAATCAAGAGTTAGACACTTAACTGACTGAGCCATCCAGGCACCCCAAGAACAAATGTCAAATGGATCAGGAATCTACCACAAAGTGAAACCATATAAGCACTAGAAGAATATATGGGTGAATTCCTCTTTAAGCATGGCGTAGTCAGAAGTCTTCTAACTAGAACTCCACATGCTGTTAAACCTCACTACATAAAAATACTTTAAACGTGGCGTAGTCAGAAGTCTTCTAACTAGAACTCCACATGCTGTTAAACCTCACTACATAACAATACTTTAAAAAACCTAATGAATGTCAATAAATACCATAAACAAAATGAAAAGATAACTGACAAACCCAGAGAAATACTGCAACATGTATGACAGATAAGTGACTACTGTATCTACTATCTAAATAAATCTTACATTTTGAAGGAAAAAAAAAACTACCCAAATTCCAGATACAAAAATGTTCCAAGATATGGGTAATTCACACAAAAAACGGATATTAAAATGGCCTTTAAGCTCATGAAAAACATTCACCCTCACTCAAGTCATATGCGTGTTAAGGATACACAAGTTAATACTACACTAAGAATCCATTTCTCATCTACCATATTGGCAAGATTAAAAAGTATAACACACTCTGCAGGTGAGGCTGTGGAGAAACAGGCACTCTCACATCTTGCTGGTGGGAATGCAAACTGGTACAACTCTTCTGAAGGGAATCTGGCAATATTTAACCAAATTATATATGTACTTACGTTTGGACTCAGCAATCCCACTGGTCGGGATTTTTCCTGAGCATATATCTCCAAAAATATGAAAACACAGAAGCACAAGATTACTTACTACAGCATAGTAATTGCAAAAATATGGGAAATGGTGGTGTACCATAGCTAACAGTTCTTATAATTTTTTGGAGTGTGATTTTTTTTTCCCTCAAAGAGATCATCCTAAGTGTACCAGGACTTTTCAAGACTCCCATTGTCAAAGTATCCATCTCACATTGCATTTTAAAAATAGAGCATCAGGAGGGAGACAAACCATAAGAGACTCTTAATCTCACAAAACAAACTGAGGGTCGGTGGGGGATGAGGGGATAGGGAGAGGGTAATTGGGTTATGGACATTGGGGAGGGTATGTGCTATGGTGAGTGCCATGAACTGTGTAAGCCTGGCAATTCACAGACCTGTACCCCTGCAGCAAATAATACATTATATGTCATAAAAATAATTTTAAAAATAAAATAAAAATAGAACATCAAGGCTTTGACATAGAAGTGAGCAAGATATTTAACAAATCATTAATCGCACTGTTGTAGTCCTCTTCAGACTGATAATAAATTGTAGAAGAAGTCAGTCAATCAATCCACACCACTTATCTCGAGAATTCCTACTGTGAGGAGAGTACTCCAGGAGGTCCTATATGACATTAGGGCAAAAGCAACGGACGTGGTGCTGGGGGTTCTCTCACGTCTCCCTGCGACAAGTTCCTGAGTACCTTTGAGTCCAGCTTTGCAGGACTTCACTATAATGCCAGGGCCAAAAAAGCATGACTGCAGCAGCTGGGCTCTCGTCCTTGTGTATGAGAAGGAGGACAGGCCCCAAGCCCTTGTGCCCTCAAGTTTCCTGCAGGTTGATGACATCAGCCTAGGCCACCTACAGAGTCTGAACTCGGCTTCGTCTGAAATTCAGACAGTCACAGGAACACTGGGGTTCTGCTTCCTTTTTAGAATGCAGAGGCCACCTATGAATGTCTCACACTTCTGCAGAGATTGGCAGGCTAACTTTGGTCAAATGTTACCACTTCTCTGGAGGGAGCATGTATGTTTTCCTGCTGAAAGAAATGCAGTCTATCAGGGATGCCGGAGAGGCAATAGCTAGAGGAATGGATGAAAAGTTAGGACAAGCTGGAACCGCTAAGGTCTCTTCCCACTCAAAGACATCATGATTATATGCTTTAACTCCTCTGGAAAATTTCTGATGCCTCTTCAAGAAGTAATTATATGTGCTGCCTTTGTGCCTCCCCCAGTTCTGCACGTAGGCCACAAGATTGAAGTTCAAGATGTACATGTGCGTCTACGACAAGTGTTGGCAAGCTTCTGCTATAAAAAATCGAATAGCAAATATTTCAGGCTTTCTGGCCCACATGATCCCTGTTGCAACTACTCAGTAGTGCACAAGTGGCCGTCAACAAACTGAAAGTACACAGGGGTGGCTGCGTTCCAATAACATTCTACTTAGAAAAAAAGATGGTGGGCAGGATTTGCTCTGAGGGCCATAATGCTTTGATCCCTAGTCTAGGACATTCAAGGCCAGGTCCTGACATCCTCAGCTCTAGCACAGGGTACTCAAAACATTTGTTGAATGACTATGTACATGACCACAGGTCAGATGGTGTGGCTATGCCTGAAAATATCAATGTATTTCATTTCTCACAGACTGTGAAGTATAGAAATCACCTTAAGTATAATGGCCATCTCCTCATCGATATAATGTCTGGATAACTTCTACAACATTCCCACCAAGTTGCAGTCCATTCCTGCTTGAATATGGAAATTCCCCATCTCTTAAGGTACCATGATTCATTTTAGGAAAGCTGTGCCCTTTGGAAGGACTTTCTTACCCTGAGCCAAACTATGTCTCCTTTAATTGGTCCTGGAACCTCCTAATCACTCTCTTGAAACCATCAACTGTGGTCCAGAAAGGACCTTAGATTTCCCCTAGTTCAGAGTCTTCATTTTACAGATAAGAAAGGAAAGCTCAAAGAGACCCAGAGTTACTCACAGTAGCCCAGACTGTCAGCAGCAAAACTCTTAAGGAGGTAATTTGATGTGTGCTGGCATCCCTTGCTGGATTCCCTGCAGATTTGGTAAAAATAAATCATCTTTCTTTTACTTCTGGAGTACTGTTTTCTCTCCTCTTCTTTCAGCAGAAATACTTTTCTTAAAACGAATCTTAAAATAAAATGAAATGAGTGTACACTTGTTTATATCCAGCCAGAAATGTGAATTGGGACGTAGTATAGGAAGCACTGGGCTAGGAGGCAGGAGATTATGGTTTTCATCACTAAGTCAGCTGAGGTGATGTGGCCAAGTGGGTCAACCTCTTCAGATTCAATTAGGCGATTTCTCTGGCCCCCTCTAGTTCTAGGACTCAGTCCTTCAAATGAAAAAACTAGACTATTTCAAAGCACAGAATGGGCACCTCCCCCGCCCAAATTGTTTTCACTTCAGAAAATATTTCAGCTTTCATAGTGGTTAAACCCATGGCCCCCGAGACTTGAGTTCGAATCCCAGATCTGCCACTTAACTTGCTTTGTGACCTGGGTGCAGGGCATTCCTTCTCTTTGAGGCTCAGTATCCTTATCTGTAAACTGAAGAGAACAGTACCTACCTCACAGGGTTTATTGTGAGGACAAGAGATGCATTACATAAACACGATACATAAATAGTACACAGTAGTGTTCAATTAAGTGGAATCTGTCACTAACCTAAGAATTCTGGGAAAACTGGGAGGCAGAAACATACACTGTAAGACTCGGTGTGTCTGTGGGTGTAGATAACGAATACCTTTAGCCACTATAAGATGGAAAGTCCTGCTAGAAATGAAACTTCCCAGTGACAGCCCCTCTGTCTTTTGCCCTCATGTCATCAAGCCTCCAGACCTTTCTATGTGATCCGTAGCCTCTCATCCTTTAAGGTCTTCTTTCATAAAGGTATGGCTCAAGTGTGGAAGCCATCTCCAACACCTGCTTTCAGATTTCTCGTTTTAAAGTGCAACATGAGAAGCAATGGCCAAGTGGTCTTTTGGTGTTAGTACCCCATTATGATAGGATTACTGATGGCCAGTAATTTCTTCCCCCAAACAGATAACCTTGAATAATGGAGGCTGGCTCTAAGTGATATTTAAAATTGGTGTACCTCTTGCTTATTTTTCCATCCTCTGTGGAAGAAAGGTCATTTCTTTTACTTTAGGAAAATCTGTTATGTTAATAATACTCATTATGAAACTGCATATTGTACTCACACACACTACAAGAAATAACTTGAAGGTGGGATGTTGTAATTTACGCTAAAGAATCAGAAAATATCCATTCATCTGTTAAAGGGCATCTCAGCTCCTTCCACGGTTTGGCTATTGTGGACATTGCTGCTATGAATATTGGGGTGCACATGCCCCTTCTTTTCACTACATCTGTACCTTTGGGTAAATACTCAGTAGTGCAATTTGAACCCAAGAAGAAACCTGGGGCTTTCAGAAGGGGGGAGGAGGGAAGGGGGTAACAGGGTGATGGGTACTGAGGAGGGCACATGTGGGGATGAGCACTGGGTGTTATATAGAACTAATGAATCACTGAACAGTACATCAAAAGCTAATGATGTACTGTACAGCGGCTAACTGAACATTAAAAAAAAAAGAATCAGAAAATTAACAAGTTAGGTCAAGTGTCTTTTCCAAAGTAACCAATTAGGCCAAAGATCAAGCCAAAACTTGCATTCACAGCTTCTACCACTTCTCTGTGTTGGAGGCACTCAAATTCTAAGGAGTTAATCAATTTGTGTCCATGGGAAACAAGTGAAATCAAATAGAAATCCCAGTGCAAATGGTAGGTGGTACCTAGCATTAAAAATAAAAAAGAATGAAGGTGGTAAGACAAAACTAATTTTGTTTAAGCAAACAGTTACAAAGTGGAAAGAGGGTAGAGATCATAAAGAATTCTAAAGAGGTAGCCAAAAGGATCTTCTACTCTCAAAAATCCTATCAATTACAAAACAAAGCAACAACTTTGATTCAAGTCACCAAGGCCACTGTTCCATCCCACAAACGCTTAGTGAGAACCTGCCACGTGCCTAGTGCAGTGCGAGGCACCGAAGGTGGACAAGACAGAAGTCCCATCCTCTAGGACACAGATAGGCAAACTTTCCCTGTAAGAGGCCAAATACTAAAAGTTTTTGCCTTTGTGGGTCATTCAGTCTCTGTTCAGCTCTGCCACATAGCATAAATACACCAACACACATTATGTACCTGGGAGCACGTATTTAGGAAAGCATGCAATGTAGTGTTTGACCCCTGCTCTGAGTTCTGAGACTAGTTCATGAGCCAGATCAACTCACCTCTAAAGATATCACAATGGGAAAAGCATTTCAGTTGAGATATGAATAGGGATATTTGTGTTTCCTGGCAGAGGGCTAGTGGAAGGCTTCTTATAGAAAATAGCATTTAGTCTGGGCCCTAAATAAAGAGTAGGGTTTGGGGGAACCTAGTACAGGGGAACTTGTAGAGAGTTGTTTGTACATGGTGCTCTTAGAGAATGGGGAACAGTCCATTGTGTTTGAAGCACAGGAGGACCAGCAGAAGAGGCTGGAGAAGTTGACAGGGACCAAGTGAGAGAGGCCCTAGCTGCCCATATTGAGGAAGTTGAGCTTTCTTCTGCAGTCAAGAGTGGGCACAGAAGAATTCCTAAGTGGTGAAATGATGTGATCAGAAAATGCTTTACCAAAATTCTTTAGGAACCAGTGAGGCCAATGGGCTCAGGTGAAGTGGGTGAAGATGAATGACAAAGAGGTCGGATAGGACAACGTGGTAATTGTCCAAACAACCAATCTAAGCTTTCATCTAAGGCTTTATTGCTCATGTGACAACAGGAAATGCACTCTGGAGATCATTTAGACCTGTGTGGTCCAATATGGTAGCCACTAGCACCTGAAATGAGGTAATAAAAGTTAAGGAACTGAATACTGAGTTTGTTTAAAATTAAATTAATATTTAAATGTAAAAACTGGTATTCAATATTGCAATTCAATATGCAAATATTCAAGTATGTTTGGAGCAACTTGGGTAATATGGATCTGCTTTCTCAACAGTAAATTTGATGAACTCAAAATACAGCGTCATATTTCCAATGAATACTTGGTATCTGCAGGGAGATGGGCTGTAAGTGTTAAATATGCAGATTTTAAGGACTTAGTATTGAGAACATACACTTACTAAAGTTTTTTGTAATGATTAAATGTGAAATGATAATATTTACACTATTTTGGACTAAATAAACCATATTATTAAATTTACATTCATCTAGAAGAACATTAAGCTTCTTTTTACTTTTTCAGTGTGGCTGCTAGAAAATATAAAATTACACATGTGGCTCATATTACGTTGCTATTAGACAGCACTGTTTTACAAGGAGGATTTCTATGATTTAGTGACTATATGGGACAGAGTGGGGGTATCGATAGTGATCAGATTGAATGATATGTGGAAGAGTATAAAAGAAAGATGATTTCAATGCTTTTAAAAAGAACAAAAACATCAAATGATTTTCCCATAGTCTACATGCCCAGGAAAATGTCTTCAATCTGGGAAGGAGAACCAAGGTACATATACTCTGCGCCCCTATACCGAGTACCTAGTATAGGTCCTCATATATGGAGGGCACTTATCTGTCAGCTATTACTGATGGTGACGATCACATGATCATGAATAACACTTTGAACCTCAAAGCCATATCAAGTCAAGAAATGTGATAGTTCTCTGTCTTGGATATCTGTGCTTGCATTGAACACGCTAAAGCAAATAGAAAACCTCTTTTATATCTCCCTGCATAAATAAGGACAGATGGGACCACAGTGTTCTTATTAAAGGAGTCAAATTAATTCCTTACTTTCACTTTGTTGCACGTAGCAATGCTAAGGTTTGTCAACAACTTTCCAGGACCTGAGTTACAGGTAGTGGGATGAGAAATTTACAAGACACTCCCAAGGCAGTCAAGGCCCTAATGGAAACAAGTTACTAAAACTGACCTGGTTTCACTGAAAAAGAAGGGTCATCTTGTATGGGCAGCTTTCTAGAAGGAAACAAATGGCACATTCAAGGGAGTAACTAAAGACTGTCTAATAAAGGGACCATTTACAGAAATAAGGCTAGCATTCAGAAGATCTTTATGAAATAGTGAAGTTCCCAGAGATTAAGAAGAGTAGAGAGTCATTATCTCACTTATGCCTGGAAGGACATGGGCAGAGTTATTACTGGAAGCCAGAGAGAACTGTAGCCTTGAAAGAAGGGCCACCGGGGGAAAAAAACAACTGTGGCCCAAGATAGAGGAATCCCAGTCTTTCTCTCCTCCTGTCCTTCCATCTCCTGTTGGTGCTCCATAATGGCCTCTTCTAACTGAACCATCTTGAAGCCTGAAGGCACAAGTTTCTGGATGATTCACTTAGCCCACACCCTATAGTCAGAGAAGGTCCTAAAAAAAAGTAGAGAACAGATCTAGAGGGGCATGGGGAATATTTACCTTCCAAATTCATTCTTCAGACCAGCTGTATAATCTGTAAATCTACAGTAGAAATTAAAACACTAAAACACAGGCATAACCTATGTTTAGATGACGAGGAGCCTAATGAAAAGAGAAATCAATGGAAAAGGATAAAAATGAAAAGAGAAATCAATGAAAAAGGATAAAAATGAAAACACACAGTTCCTTACACTAGATAAACACTACAAAAATTTCTGAAAGTTGAGTGGGATTGACTTACATTATTCTTTGGAACAACCCGCCTAGCCCATCATTTCCTTCTTCTTCTTTTTTTTTTTTTTTTTCCTTTCTAAAATAAGAATTCTTCTCATGTTCTGGCATGGAGGCTTCAAAATGGACAAAATGTGTTAAATCAGTGGTTCTCAACTGGGGGTGTTTTTGCCACTCCACCGCACCCCACTCCACCCCCGACATACATGGTATTCTAGAAACATTTTCGGTTGTTTCAACTTGAGGGCAGGGGGGTGTGCTGCTTGTGTGTCAAGGGTAAACCTCTGTGACAGAAAGGACAGCTACCCACAACAAAGCTCTCTGGCCCCAGATGTCAATACTGTTGAGAGAGACCGTGTTTTAAAAGCAAGTATTGTGGTTGATTTAAGAAAGATTAAGAAAGGTGAGGACCTTTATGTACATTGGGGAAGGTATGTGCTATGAAGTGTGTAAACCTGGCGATTCACAGACCTGTACCCCTGGGGCTAATAATACATTATATTTTAATTAAAAAATTTAAAAATCATAAAAAAAGAAAGTGAGAACCTGAAAAAAGAGATAAAAAAAATTCAGTGATTCAGTATACTGAAACAAAAGAACTTAAAAACAAAACAAAACAAACAAACTGGTATTTTAACTTCTAAGAGAAAATATGTTTACTCTGAGATAGCCTGTTTCTGCAACATGAAATCAAAATCGGCCCTGAAATTAGAGTGACTTTCCTAAAGTGTTCAGATGACTGTTTGGAAGCCAGGCCTTCAACTGTCAGATGGCTCACTAATGGGGTGGTTTTACTCAGACATGAGAATTTTCAGACAATTGGTAACAACGCACTGTATCTTTCACCCTACTTGCTTCTGACTGAATCCTGGCATTCAGATTCTTCAAAGAGAGAGTGGTAATGGTCACCAGATAAAATTTCTTCACAGAGACTCTTGAAGACATTAGTAAAGGTTTTTTTCTACATCTGAAGGTGACCAAGCTGCTTTTGCTGAGTCCTATGGGAGTGGGTAAGGGTAGAAGGAAAAACTAAAAATCAATCCTTAATGACAAAAGTCATCTTTCCCTTTGTCTTCTGCCACAGACTATTTCAACAATCTTAACAGGTACTAATATTCTGACCATTTTACATATGTGGAAACTCAGCCTCAGAGAGCTTAAATGCCAGGCCAGAGGTCAAATATCTGCCCAGAGGCTAGGCTGGGGATCTTAACCACTATGTTCATGACAGAGGTATGGACAGTATGACATGCTTCCAGCAAGAAGAAAAGAGGACATTTGGAGAAATTGATCTTTTTGGTCATTTCTAAACCTGAGGGTGCCAACAAGTGAGGAACTGAGTAGAAAATCCACTTTGGGAAGAAAGGGCTTGATGTCCCTGCAGGAAAAACAAAGCAAGGTTTTTGGGGTATCTAGCTAGTGATTAAGATGTAAAAAAGTATTAGTTACCGCAAGGTCGCCAAGCTCAAAAGTAAGCAACAATCCAGCCGCTTGTGTAAGGGAGCCTGACATACTTCCTCCTCAATCAATTTCTCGCCTACGGACATCATACCCCCGACCCTGCCAACAAGACAGACGCTGAACCAATCGGATTCTCTTCTTGTCTGCAACTGTTCGTTAAATGCTGAAGCCATGCTTTGCGCCTTGGATGAAAAGAGTAAGTTGATGATAATTACTGCCTCTAAGTTTGCTAAGTGGCCTCATACACATTGAACAGGGAAGATGGCAGAGATGTCTTTCAAATTGATGAGAAATCACTAAAATCATTCATGCCCTCACAGAGAGATGAGAGAAAAGTGGCTGAGAAGGGATTCTGCTCCTTGGAGTCAATTATTTTTAAGAGGCTACCTCCCCCTTATAATCAAGAAGCTGAAAGTTTCGATTTCTTAGCACCAATTGGAATAGAAAGGAGGGATCCGAATATTGTATTAACTTCCCATCTTTCGAATGTCCAAGAGAGGAACATTGCTATTTAATGGCTTTAAAAGTAAAAGAAGAAGAATCTCCAGTCACGTGACTAAAAATTCAGTTAAAGCAAACACCGAGTTCTTCAACTGGTGGTCACTGTCACGAGAGCCTGTTAGTTGTCCATTACCATGACTGTTGGGTTTTTAATGAGTACCCAGTCATTGGAGATGCCAAGTTTAACTTCTCTGAGTTCTCCAGGAGTTCCAAGTGCAACAGATGGAAAAGCAGGTCAACAATGAACATACAATGTGGGACAGTAGGTTATGAAGTCTATGGGATCACCGATTCTGCCCAGCGGACAGTGAGGATGAGAAAAACATCACTGATCAAGGTGTACCATTCTAGGTCTTGTAAAGAAGGGAGAAAGGCAGGAAAAGCAGAGGAAGCAGCATGAACATGGTCATGAGGCACAAAACTCCACAGCATAAGTGGGGAATGCTAAGTGGTCCGGCATGCCTGGAACAAGGGTGTCTTTGAGAGGAAATGAAACTGGGAGAGTTTGGATTCAGTTACAAGGTATTGGATACTGAGTAGGTTCTAGTTTCTATGTCTGATGATACACCTTTGTTCAGTGATAGGTATTATTTCACTGGATCCTCAAAAGAGCCATATCATGTCCATATCACCCCACCCATTTAAGAGATCAGAACATTTCACTAATGGATTATTTTTATCCAGGGAACAGAGCATGGGAGTGAACTGAAATGCATTTTCCTATATTCTCTACCTCTGCCAATTAGCATCAAAAAGTGTCCAGTCTCCAGAGTTCCTTTACCCGAGCATATTTATATTCCAAAAGACAGTATAGCCCATGGGAAGGAAAATGATAGCACTGTAAGGGAGAGAAGACTGATTGAGAACAAGGCCATCAAAGAGGCAGGAAAAATGGCCCACGGCCCATATAGGATGGGGAATTGCCTCTGAGCCGGAAGAGATACATCTCCTGTGACAAGGAGAATAGGATTGAGGGTGACTACAAGTGCCGATAAGTCAGAAGGTGCAGAAGGGGTAAGCTGTGGGAGTTCACCCGGACTTTTTTCTGCAACATTGTGAATACATCCACTGAAAAAGCTGTGATGGTTAATTTTATGTGGCAACTTGACTGGGCGAGGGATTCCCTAATATCTGGTGAAACATTATTTCTGAGTGTGTCTGTGAGGGTGCTTCCAGAAGAGATGAGTATTTGAATCAATAGATTGAGCACAGGTCACCCTCCACATTGTCGCTGGGCATCTTCCAATCCACTGAAGGCCTGAATAGAACAAAAAGATGGAGGAAGGGTGATTTGGACTCAGACTAGAATTTCTAACATTGGCTCCACTGGTTCTTACACCTTTGACCTTGGAATGAATTACGCCATCAGCTCTCCTGGTTCTCCAGCTTGTAGGTGGTAGATTGGGGGACTTCTTGGCCTCCATAGTCACATGAACCAATTCTTGTAATTGAAATCTCTCTTTCTGCCTCCTTTCCTATTGGTTGTGTTTCTCTGGAGAATCATGAGGGCAGAGGCTTGAGCCAAAGGGCAGAGGCTTAGGATATCTGCCATGGAGGATGAAATAGCGAGACAATAGGACACACGACTGACCTGCTGACTTCAGTGTCAAGGCTATCCATCCTGGATACATTTTGCCTGCTCACTTTCCAATGTAAAGGGCCAAAATGTGAAATTCTTCTGTTACTATGTTCCAGATTATAAATAATCTAGAAAGTTAGAACATGACCAACTACTAAGCTTTTTGTAAAAACTGACCTCATGGAGGTCCAAAGTTAAGGGATAACTGAGATTGTATAATAATAACTTCTTATTCTTAGTGATAAAAAAAACACATCTTAAAAGTAGAGCTGTGTCAAAGACCTTGGCTACAAATATAAGCCAAGTTTCACAGAATTCTGCCTGTATTCTCTCTAAGCATATTCAAAGAGCCCATATGATAACATTTGGCCTTTAAAGAGAAGGAATCAAGAGTGGTTAAGACGTTCTATATGAAAAACCCTCTAATAAGATCTAAACTCATATCCCTTCCTTCACTTACCCTGAAGCTTCACAACCCCTAAGGAAAAGGAATGCTGTCTTTCTGCTTCAGTGGGCAGGATATTCCATCTTGCTGCAAAGGAATTATACACCCTACTTGATTTGTGCTTAAGAATGGTATTTGTGAATTCAATCGGAGAAAGACAACTATCATATGATCTCCCTGATATGAGGAAGTGGAGATGCAATGGGGGTGGGGGCTAAGGGGGTAGGAAAAGAAAAAATGAAACAAGATGGGATTGGGAGGGAGACAAACCAAAAGAGACTCTTAATGTCACAAAACAAACTGAGGGGGGTGGGGGGAGGAGGGTTGGGAGAGGGTGGTGGGGTTACATTATATGTTTAAATTAAAAAAAAAAGAATGGTATTTGTGCTCAAACATCTCCTTTGGGCATTTTCTCCTCCACCACACAGGTAGCTCCCAATCCATGTCTTATGCAGACAGGACCACTAGCCCACTAGAGTTGAGTAAAGTGTTCCTTTAAAGAAGATGATTCTCGGCCCACTAAAAAAGATCATAGGAAAGTTGCATAGTCGGTCTCACTCATCTTCTCTTCTCCTACTCATTAACTGCAGCACCTCGTTGTGAGTGATAAATATGGTGGTCAAAATGACTGTATTGATGGTCTTAGGCGTTACTCACAGGGGCAATACATATATATATATATATATATATATATATATATATATAGAGAGAGAGAGAGAGAGAGAGAGAGAGAGAGAGAGAGAGAGAGAGTAGTTAAAGACTATGGTCTATGGAGTCATGCAGATCTGGGTTCAAGTCCCAGCTCCACAATTTACTAGCTAGTTGGTCTTCGGTGAGTAAATTCAAGTTTATGCTCCAAGTCTCCATTTTCTTATCTCAAAATTGGAGACAAATAATAAGATCAACCTCACATGATTGTTGGGGAATTATAAAATATAACGCATATAAAGCCTTGGCTAGGTACCTGATACACAGCGGTGCTCCGTAAAGTACAGCTAAGTGAAAATCTTTCAGGGCTTCCTCTTGCCTGTGTTTCAGAAGAAAAGTAACTTGTCCTTGACTACTTCAGACCCTCATTGATAAACACACAAATCCTTTCAAAATGGATGGCTAGGATTAAGAACTTGACCTCTGGACTCTACTGCCCAAGTTTGAGTTCCTGTTCTGTTACTTACAAGCTACCTTTCTAAGCTCCAGATTTCTCACCCGGACATGAAGTCATGTATGTCAAGTCCAGTGACTGGCATGTGATTATGCTAAAAATGTAGGCAACTGATATTTTACTGGGTAGGCTCACTCCTAGCTCATGGACCAAAGATGACGTTTTCCAGAGGCAGGCTGACAAATTCTAGGTTTCTCAACAAGTGTCCAGAGCCCTGCATTATAGTCAGTTTCCTGCTGGCAGCCAAACTCACATCAGGATGGTTAATTGTTAGGCTTCTTAGACAGGGAGTTTCTGACTCCTTGGGGAATGATGAAGTTGTCTGGCCATGCTGGACCAACCTGTGAGGGCTTCTAGAAACTGTGACCCCCCCATGGTGGTTCTCATGGGCGGGTGAAAGCATTTATAGAAGTAGTACCTAAATGAAAAGTTTTGCCTGATTGAAAAGCAATCCGTCCTCTCAGTCCCTGTCAGTTCGGCTTTCTGATTAATAAAGTTCCTTTCTAGAAGATCACGATGTCTGTCCTTTCTTAAATATTTAGCTGTGCTATTTCCCACAGGACCTTAGTACTCTAATTCTACAGAGTTTCAGGATGATTCACCAGATGCATTAGGTGCTTTTGGGAATGAGTTTGCTATTTCTGAAAATCTCTTATCTCTTTGAGGCTAAATGAATACCATTAGACAACGTATGTCTATAATGTACTAACAGCACTCAGGTGGTCTAAAAGTTGGCACACCCCTTACATGCCTAATTCATTTCCCTACAAGTCATTTATAGTGTTCCAATAAAATCCATGTGAAATGAAACGAAAGAATGGTGCCTTTTCACAGAATACAAAACATAAGGACACAAGTCTACAGCACAAATTTCTTAAGTGGTAAAAGGAGAGGTATATTTCTTGTGAATGGTAATATTTCACAAAATATTCTAGTCATGAAAGCCTCTTCACGATATGCTAACTATGCAGAAACAAGAAAATCAGATCCAAAGAACACTGCAAAAGGAAGGAATCAAACCACAGAGCCCAAGGCAGTTACTCCTTACTTTATCTACGGTTTGATCTTGGAAAGTTGTGTAGAATTCAATGCTTACTTAAATATATTTTGCAAAGGCCCTACAAATCAATCTTGCAGCGTATGAATTAGTAAAATGAATAATTACCCCCATTTACCTCCTTTATAAATTCCAATGCTCAAATAGTAATACTTAAAGTGGGATTTACTTATGACCCAGGAGACCCTGGCCCGATAGCTCTGCACCATAAGCAGCTTCTATTTCAAGATGGGCATTATGGCTCTAAGCTGGTATATTGGTACATTAATGCACAGTAAACTGTGAGACAAGCCATAAGCTTGTGACACATGGAATTGTAGCATGGCGGGGGGGGTGTACATGTGATATATAGCCTTCCCTAGGTGAGACTGTACTTCCTGTTTAATTGGCTCCACCTTCAAATTCAGTTGCTATCAGAGGACATCTGCCGGCCACCAGAGCATGCTGTGATAGTAGAAGAACTCGTGTACGTGCTAGAAAGTAACACTGAATACCAACCACCTGGAAGCTTCCAGGGAACAGACTGACATGTTCTATGGTCCTGGTGGCCTAACAGCAGTGATTGCAAGTTCACCGCACCGGGCTACTGAAGGACTCCCTTGAAGTGAAAGACGGTGGAAGGACGGTAAGGGTTGTTATATAAAGGTGAAAATGGCAAAGAAAAAAAAATGAAGATGGCAGAACACAAGAGTTTTCATTGCACGGAGGTACTTTGTAATTGCAAAAACCAATTTCATATGCATGAAATAAGAATGGTATAGGACACTTCGGCGTCTTTAATGTTCTAACACGCGGGGCAAATCTCCAGGGCAGGGATGTGGAAAGCAGCTGTTTTTCAGTTTTTACTCTTGGGACATTTCACATGCATCACATATTTGCTGTTCTAAAGACAATAAGAATTTTTATAACAATAAGAATTTTTAATAACAATAAGAATAGCTAGCATTTATTAAGTGGAAGGACAGAGTATGCGAAACTCAGGAACTCCTCTAGAAGCACAGCACAAGGTGGGTCCCATTAAATACTTTAGGACAGTGGCTATAAACTGATGAGGGCTCTGAAGGTGCATTTACCCATGACAATGGCTAGGTTGGCTTAAGGATGGCCCGATGCATTAAAAGACCCACCTCTGAAACTTCGTTATCTTTCACAATGATCATAATAAAACAGTTCACCTTACTGATCACTTGCTATGTTTCAGGCACTATGGTCCATCAGTCCTCAAGACAACCCCATAGTCAATCCCATTGTTGTCTCTGTTTTCCCCTCATCTGTCCCAATCACCCAGCCAGTGTCAGACAGGTCAGAGTGAAAGCCAGGTTTGCTCTGCAGTGAGTTCTGGGTTCCTCCCATTCCCCTACAGTGGTCTCTCGCCAACACACTGGTGGAGACAAATTTAAAGGACCTGCAGGATGTCATGTACAGTGGTTTCTGCTGTAGTTAATTGCACCCAGCAGCAGGCACTAGGAGAAAATGATATATATGAGTGGATTCTCACAGCAGAGAATTAAAAATACAAAAAAAAATACACTCAGCAACCCAAATGTTTTTAACCCGAGTAACCTGCAAGCAAATTCTATGTAGAGTCTAATTGCCTTGATAAAGTAATCTATCTATTGTTCACTCTGCATTTTAAAATTTCCATTAAGGTAAAACAGCACTCAAGAGACAGACATTATTGTACAACACATTCTGTGAAAGCCTCTTGCTAGTAAGACAAACATGCCCTTAATAGCGTCATGTAACACATAGTATTTTCCAATACTGAGAAGTATTCTTTTGCACATCAAGAGGTAACAGAAGGTTCTATTTACTTGATAGGCCATGCTGCCTCCTCTCTAGAACAGCAGCACGGCAGTCTTCCATGGAGAAGTGTGTCCTGGGCTCCTCTTGTGCACCAGGAAGAAGACACAGGTCCTGCCCTCTCTGGGAAGACAAAACCCTTTATTCTTAGGCAGGCAGTAATAAGACCTAACATGGAGGGAAATCGATGAGAGACTGATTCCAAGATGGTCTCAGGGTGGGAGTGTTGGGAATAGATCTGGGAAAGCAAAAGCTGAGTTTGGATTTGAGCAAGCCTTTTAAGAATTTTGAATGTGACCGACTTCGAACTTACAGGGATGAGCTATGTTGCCCACAGTAAAAGAAAACCGAAAGACCCTTAACTTCAAAAACAGAAAGTCCAGAAATGAAGATATTCAAGTCAGATCTGCTACTTATGGACAAACAAATTTGAATGCATATGTATGCAGCTACTATCTTTAGAGTTAATAAGAGATTTACGAAAGTGGTGTTTTATGTGTCTACTAGAGGTATTACTCTACAGTAAATTATTTTGTAGATAGAAAATATACAGTTAAATGTAATCACCACTTAATCAACAGTTCAACTCACCAACCTAGGGGATACCCCAGATGGAGGAGCTGACATGTCCAGAGATCAGTTTAGATCACTTGTAGTTGAGAATTCAAATCAAATGGTATTTTTAGGCACCTACTAGTTTCCCTAGTTCTGCCTCACCTAAACTCTCTGAGCCTGTTACCTGGGGTATGAAATTGGGATAAAATACCTACATGAAAGAATTGATATAGCGATCAGAGTAACTTGACACGGTATTTGGCCTGGCTCGGCCTTCAAATAAACAGTGGCTATGGTGATTGCCGCTCCTGGGCCAATGCAAGGCTCTGGGGACAGGGGTGAGGAGAGGTAAGACAGAGAGCCTGCCTTGAGGTGATATTCCACAAGGTTCTCTCATTTCCAATCAAACTGGCATATCACTCTGGTTTTCCCACCATTCCTTAAACTTCTCTTACTCCTAGACCACCAGTATTCAGAACAGTTGTAGGAATATCAGAGAGGTGCAGTGTTCTGGTTCTATGGATGACAAGTTGTCATCTAAAAAAAAAAGGGGGTCATTTGGAAAAACCTAAAATTTAGTTAAATGAATAAATGCCCCACCATTGTACCTATTCCTCACCCAGAATTAGTTTACACATTGGGAGGACAGGGGTTGTTAGGTAGCTTCCAGCAAAAGTCAGCAAACATGGGAGTTGATGAATGGCCAAGTGGTCAAATGTGAGAGCACAAGCCCCCCTACATCCATGTACTTCTACTTCACCACAGGGAAACTATAATGAAAGAGTGGGTTTCGAAATAAAACAGGGAAAGAGAAATGAAAGAATACCTGGCTATTTTCAGAACAGAGCCTCTCCCACACCTCCCACATATTCTTACCATGTGTCTGGAAGAGAAGGAAAGGGATGTGAGAAGCATAAATGCCAGGAGAGCCTCAGGAGGAGGGATGGTGAGTTGAGGAGTGATGTGAAGTTTGGTGCCTGTGATTCTGAGCTAGGAAACAGAGGTGTGAAGCCCAGTGGCTGGTGTGCTGTGCTGGTCTACCAGCCAACCAGCCAACCAACCAGCCAACCAGCCAACCAACCAGCCAACCAGCCAACCAACCAACCAGCCAACCAACCAACCAACCAACCAACCATTCTCTCTTGTCCCCACCTTCTGACTGTTTGTGGTGAAGGGATCCTCTCTGCTCCAAAGCACTTCTCCACAAACGGGTACGAATTGGAGGTTCTTCACAACAGGTCCATGGCCACATTAAGTCCCTGAAGTCTGGTTTAGAGGAACTAAAGGGAGGAGTGAAAGGGTCACCAAAGGTAAAGCACGCTTACCTCCTGGTACTCCTCAAGGTGGGTCCTGAAAGCCTTCCTTGTGGAGAAAGCAGAGTACAGCTTACGCAAGACATGTGGATTTGAACCTCAATTCCCCCATTTTCTAATGGTGTGATGTTGGGCAAGTTAGTTAGCTAACGTCATCATACGAATTTTTTAAATGAAGACAGTCAAGCACTCAGAAAATGTTACTTTTCCCATCCCCACCCAAGCCCATGCCTAGGCTTTACTCTAATTAAAAGCTAGCCCAGAATTAAGATCACCAGTTTCAGCAAGAATCTGGAAAAGGAGAAGCCCATGGCCATCACCATATGAACCACAGAGCACTCTAGCTTTTGATCAGTGAACGGCCCACATGAAGGTAACAAACACTTAAAAGTTACAAAGTCGTACTTGAACAATATCTATTAGTCCAACTTCCATTCTGACTATGCATAAATCCGTTATAAAACTTAGTAACATTGATTCTTATTTTACGTATCTGAGATATTTAAAACAAGAAGAGAAATCAGTACATATTCAATCTATTTTTGTTTTTCACTTTGCAGAAAAAGATACGGAGGGCCACGGAATGAATGGATCTTGTCCGAAGTTACATAACCCACCAGGGGCACTTTACTATGATAATGGAATAAAAACAAAGCTAAAAAACAGGAACCAGATAAACCACAACTGCTTCTGAAAAAATAAATTTGCTGAGAGGTAAATTTAATTCTGTTCTTTGTACTTTAGAATATTAATTTTTTTGAACTTTGATGCATTTAATTTCTATATATTTGATAAAATATTATGGAAGGCTTCACAAAATTCCTTTTCTCTTGATCTCATGTTTGCTGCTATAAGGGAACCAAGAGGATAAAGGGAAAGGCTGATAGTACATTTTGGGGGTTGTTTTAAGGATCCCAAGGGAAGCAACTAGCCCAATGCAGCCAATGTTAGTTGAGTCTTACTGTTTAGATTTAATGTTCAAAATTTTTGAATTTTCAACTAGATATGAAAACATGTAAAGGAAAATATTTAGGGATACTTTCACCTCTGCTCATCGTCAGCTCTGCTGAAGAGAGTGGACTCAACAGAAGCTTTCTAAGAGGACCACAATGAAAAGAATTTCCTGAAGTGGGTTGCAGCTGAGCCTCGAACCTTGACACAACTTGATTTACATGATTTTTTATATATGACTGTAAGTTCACAGAAGGCAGGAGCTCTGTCCTATTGCTCCAGATCTCCTAGAGGAGACACAAGGAAAAACCATGTGGATACTCATTAAATGACCTTGGAAGGATTAATTTAACCAGAGGCCTGGCCTAAGTTTTCTCAGCCCAAATAACTGCGTTGAATTTTACTGGAAAGTCTTATAAGTACTTTAGATAACTTGAAAAGCTTTTGGAGACATGGGGGAAAGACTGGGAGGGGAAAGGCAGAATTTGGATTAAGTTCTCCAAGGAAGGAGAACACTGGTGACAAACAAAAGCCTTCGGACTGGCTCCTAAAAAAAGAGTAATTTGTAGGCCTCAATCTTTCTTATTTACATAGTTGGTATATACCCAAGTGGTTCTTCATGGCGGGGGGCAGATTTCTCTCCTCATGGAATATCTGGCAATGTCGACCGACAGATAGTTTTTGTCATGACTCTGGGGGGTGTTACTAGCATCCAGTGTGTGGAGCCCAGGATAGCCCCTGAAGGGAAAGAATGATCTGGTCCAAGGATCAAGAGTGCCAATGTTGAGAATCCCTCTTCTAGCTCAACACAGGGCCTGAGGTGACACGACTGAATAAAAAAGATAGTTATGTCAACTACTTCTTGTAGCAGGAAAGAAGCGTTAATAAATATACCCACTGGGTTAAAGTTCTCACTTGGTTTCCCATGATAATTTGGTATCATTTTTCATCCAATGTTATTAGTTGCCAAGTATTGGATGTGTTGGCTGATTTGTTTAGATCTTCCATGTGGAAAAAATGGGGCACCGGTGCACAAGGATCATTAATGCTACTGCTTGGAGGACTCCAGGGGTACAGGCCCATTTCTGATTTTCCCAGTGTTCCCTCCTCTGCAGCCAGCAGGAATGGTACTAAACAGGAGAGAAGACAAAGTTCACATTATGTGTTAAATCGAACCTTCTTCCCCCTCTGTGCACAGACATAGCTCTTTCTTCTTCAAAGCCCTTTCTCAGGGCCAACAGACAAGTGAGAAAAGGATGACAGGTACCAAATGTTTTGACAAGCCACAGGAATATAGTCTCCTTGGTTAGCCTCCTTGTTCCACAACTGAGACCCCACCTACATTTTATAGTGCAGGTTGTTGACTTGGCACAGATTAAACTGAGACATAGTCAGGAAGGAAAGTAGCACTGAACAGGCTAAAGACAAAATTGAATGTGGCTGGGGTAGGAGTGTGAATGCAGTATTTTCTATGATGACATTTTCCTGTCTTGGTAAAAAGGGAACCAAACAAAAAGGGTCTAGCAGCTGTAGTCTCTGACCTTAGTTTAGAAATGGGTAGCAGCCTAATGCAGTCTTAATTAAGGGGTGACTCAAGTACAAGCCTTCCTTTCAGAATGAATTTTTCCCCCCAAAACCCTCTGGACCAGCTTGCACTGCGAAAAGCCAATTAATTTTTTTATTTTCTCATCCTGATAGTCCAAAGCTTCTCTTGACTCTTTAGAGACCATGAAGGAACACGTATCTGACCTTGGACAAGGGAACACCTATACAGAAAACTGTCATCCAGTTTTGCACGGGAAGTCAACATTTCCTTGGGATCCGAATTCGCAAATCCTAGGTGAGAACACAGCTCGATCATATGGGCTCAGTATCATATTGTCAACTCAACAGTTCTTTGCCACAAAACTGTGTATTTGTTCTTTCTAAACACTAGCTCTTTGATTCAGCAAGAAACACTCACTGCCAGACAAGGAATCAATTTCCACAGTCTAGCAAAAGTGCATCTATTTGTAAAGTTGGCAGAAAACTTGCTTTATTGGAAACTCACGTAATGCCATCCTTGATTGCAACATATTAGTACAACTCCAAAGGATACCTGTTTTTAAATACTGAACTCAAGAGGCAATTTACTTTTAATTTGAATTCCCAGCAGTCCAATATTTTTAGGCTGTTAAAAATATTGAGCAAACTTAACTGCGTTAAAAAGGACAAACAACAGAATAATAAATTGGTCTTGGCAAAGACTTAGAACTTTAGATGCATTATGGAGAAGAAAAATCAATGACCTCTTCACAAAGACCTACTGCTAAAGGAATAACGGGTACTATGCAATTCCTCTTCACTCCACCGTATCAGGACTCATTCTAAACCATGTGCCCATCAGTGAGAGGAGTTGAGAGACACCTGTTTTATACGGAAATGAATTGGGCCACCAAGTCTAGATGTTAAAAGGGATATATGAGAGGCTTGGGGCGCCTAGGTGGCTCAGGTGGTTAAACTTAACGTCCAACTCTTGGTTTCAGCTCAGGTCATGATCACAGGTGGTAAGATCGAGCCTTGTGTCCATCCTAGAACAGTCAGAACCATCTTGCCTCACCAGCTGAATGCAAATATATGAGTCAACTCAGTCCAAAGCAGCAGAACTTATACATGGTCTTTAGCAGACCTAGCCAACCCATAGACTAGGAGAAAGAAGAAATTGTTCCTGTTTGATGCCCCTGTGCTTTAGGGTAACTTAAAATGCAAAGAACTAACTGATAGACTAATTCAACGTCTGCCTTCCCTTCCAGTCTTTCGTCCTTGAGTGTGGAGAGAGTGCCCCTATTCAATGTTATGCCTAATAACCAGTAAAATTCCTGGCTTGTATAAGATAATAAGTTTCTATTGGCAAATATATCAATTCTGCTGATGGTAACTGGAAGTGCTGTCAGTCATCTGCTGCCTAGAATTAGGGCAAATGGCTGGTCGAAGTCAGAATATCAAAATTGTTATTTGAAGACGTACCTAATGATAAATGTTATTGAATATTTATTGTTAACAGACACTACTATGCCCGTGGCATCTACTTAATAAAGTTTTATTCTGCAGGGATGACATAAAGGATGTATGTTTAAATGGAGTCCTAATTGGGAAGGGAGACACACTTCTTTTAAAACACCAGTAACTACTCCCAGAGAAAAAACTGCACTAGAATAAAAGGTTCCCCAACTACCCTGATTTGCTTTGGGGACATTTTTTTCCTCCCTCAGTAAATATTCTGGATATATTTAGCCAATTATCCACTAAGTGAAGAGCCAACCATGCATGCCAATTAGAAATTTACTGAATCAGTTCATGAACCTTCTAACATGAATCCAAAATGCTATCTTTTCAGAGAAAAATCAAGTGATTATAGAGGAAATTGGCAGAAGAGGGAATAAAAGAGAAAAGTCATTGGCTGGCAGCGTCTATTACCCCTACTTTTTGAAATGCCCTTTATTCCTTCCTTGTGGCATGAAAAGAAGGAGATTTTGTTTACAGCCTGAGGCAGCCTGCTAGACAAATGGCCTTGCTGTATGAATGGCCTGCTTGAGTCCACATTATTCCACAGAGGTCTGTGATTAGGCTGCACATTGCTGGGCTGGCTGTCTCCTAGAAAGGGCTCCAGTGAGGGACCATGTGAGCTCTACTACTTGTCTGTGTTTTTCTCAATAAGCTGTTTTAACTCAAGATGTGCATACATGTGTGTGCGCATACGCTCACACCTTCTTTGAATGACAACTAGCAACCACAAGGGGCACATCTCACTTGTCCCAGTGTGTTGTGTTTCTGGAAGGGTACAAAGTCAACAGTGCTACTGTAAGGACAATGGCAAATATCCAATAGAGGTGAACCGAGACAGCTCTGGTTCCATTGAGATCCTCAGTCAAGGCTCTGCTCCTGATCCAAGGGAAGTTCCTGCGCTCACAACAAGAAAGAGGGACAGAAGGAGCAAATAACCCCATTACAGATATGTCTGTCCCTACAGTCTCCGTGCACTAACTACCCTAAAAACGGGGCCACCTTCAGTGCACATGACTGCTCTACTCCAAGGTGATCACAAAAATCCAGTGTCTGAATGGAATGTCTGAGTTCCCACTGGGAGTGCTCAAAGATGGATGACCTCAAAACAGGCTTTATCCATGTGCATCCCACCTCAGAAACATGGCACTCCCAGAACTGTACATCACCCCCTTCTTTTTTCTTGGGGAGGCAACTCGTGACAGAACTAGTTACGGCTGTTTCAAGGTCCAGTGGCTCCATAAGGAAAACTATGGCTTTGAAGCATTATTTCATTTAAGGAAATACTACAGGAAAAATGACCTACAGTTGGTAGATGTTGATATATGGAACAAAGGGCAAGAACGTGTGATAAGTCCAATGGTACTGTTATGGCATTGTATGGTAACTGGTGGGAGTTACAGTTGTGGTGAGTACAACACAATGTAGAGACTTGTCCAATCACTATGTTGTACACCTGAACTGTAACATTTTGTGTCAATTATACTTCAATGAAACTAATTAGGTAAAGAAGTCATGGTGATGAAAAGTATAGCACAGGAAACACAGTAATATAATAATAACACACAGCGGCAGATGGTGACTGCCCTTACTGTAGTAAGCACTGACTAATATA
The DNA here is from genome assembly GCA_003697995.1 of Taxidea taxus jeffersonii. Taxonomy (NCBI): domain Eukaryota; kingdom Metazoa; phylum Chordata; class Mammalia; order Carnivora; family Mustelidae; genus Taxidea; species Taxidea taxus. The sequence goes on from RCUC01084033.1 coordinate 110,521, forward strand.
CAGAACTGTTGATTCCCCATGTTGTACACCTGAAATTAATATAACATTGCCTGTCAACTATACTCCAATTTAAAAAAAATAAGTTCCAGAAGGAAAGAACAGAGTGCATGAAAAATAAAGAAATAAAGGCAGTGAAATTTCCAAAAACAAAACAGAAAATGAAAAACAAGAAACACGTGACAAATCTTAAGGAGGCTGCTTTTTTTAACCCTTGGCCTACTGTTTAGACCAACATTCAAGCCAGGATGTGGAGAAACACACGCGACGTCTCCCAGTAGATGCGGGGATAGGATGGTGCTGAACTCTTTTCTCATGGCTCACACCCGATAGGTATAGAACAAGCAGAGGCAGCAAAATGAAGAGTCCAATCAAGCTTGGGAACAAAACCGACTTGGCTTCAAATTCCAATTAAGACACTTATTAGTTGTATGACTTTGAGCAAGTTTCCCCTGTTACATCCTTCAAGATGGATGACCTCTGCCTTGTGGGTTGGGAAGATGAACGATAATAAACCTCATGTGCCTGGCACATAAAAGATGCTAAAAATGGATAGCTAAGCATCGAACCAAAGCCCAGTATAGAATGTCCTGCACAGAATACATCACACAAATCCTTGTGACCTCCCTCTTCATGCTTCCGGAGGGAAATGGACCACAGCACGCGATCTCGCTCCTTGTGAAAGTCACACAGAACAATATCTTGACAGTGACCCGACCCAACCCAGTTTGGCAGGACTTTTTCTTCACGTGCCTGAAGTCAGTTCTCACTTTGTAATGCAGGTTTGATCATCCAGGGACTTAGGTCAACAGATATTTTGTGAGATGATGTTCTGAGGTGGGAGGTCAGTTGGCCCGAGGGGATTAAGATCTGGCCTGCAGTTAAGTAAATGTATGCCAGCACGGTGAATAAATCCAAATTCTGATACTGCAGAGTGTAAAGCATTTTGACCAAGTCATATTTGATGAGAATCTGCCCTATAAACACGTTAAAGTTAAATCTGGCTGTTTCTCTTTTCTCTGAAGAACCAGGCACTTTTAAATCTATTGTTTCTCTGATAGCAGGCCCAAGGTCCCCCCTGCTTACAGAGTATATTCAGCAATTTGTCTCAATAAACAGATACTGGAGTAACTGGGGAACAAAATGGAAGATATTTCTAGGGTCAGCCTTGTTAGAGGATACAGTCTCTTGTAATTGAGAGACCATGCTCTTAGGAGTGAGACAGGCTACGTTTGAGTATTGGCTCTACCACTGCCCAGTCAGGTGAGACTGGACAAGTTAGTTCACTTCTCTGACTCTTGTTTTCCTCATCCATAATATGGAGAGAAAAAAAATACCTACCTACCTTACAAGGACTGTTGTAAGAACTAAGATAGTATTAGGTAAAATGCTTGGCACATACTAAATTCTGGGTAATTGTCAATTAATGTTTTTATTATCAATTACCTTGGGCTAGAGAGTAGGGTTCCAACAAGTGATGAAAGAGAATTCATTGCTAACATCCAGACCTCTAGGTAACACCTTATCTTATGGAACTGGGGGAATGCTCAGAGCAGGTCTTAATAACATTTCTGTCAATGGTGGCAATTTTATGGAGCCGAGAAAAAAAATTAAGCGGTAGAGTCACCTGTTTAATCCATGGAAATGACCTTTCCTCATTTCTACCGTTATAGGTGAAGAGCATCTGTCAGTTTAAAGAAAGGAGAGTAGGCAAGTAACCTATTCATGTGTGTTTTTTTTTAATCTAAGGACAGTTTTATTGCATTCAAACTGAATTTAGCTCTTCACTAATCACTCTACTCTTTTTTGTGTGTCCTAGATGAAGTCATCACCCCCTTGAAGGAAAGGGACAATTCGCTGACTTCTTGGGAGTGCCACCCTACATCTAACTCTAGGCCCACAGAATTCACAAATATCTCCTGAGTCCCTTCCACTTAAAACAACTCCTTTCCATAGCAGAGCTTGAGAATGGAGTGTGGACAGCCTTCCAGTCCTTTAAACCTAACATATCTCTTCGGCACTGAAATTGCCGTCGGACAATAAACTCACGCGTAAGGCAAGACAGTGAACACTAAGCATATGGAGCAGCCATGGAGGGAAAAGGACATGGGGTTCAGAGGCCAGAAAAACCAGGTTCAAATCAAGTCCTTTCATTTATTAGGGAAGCCACTGTATGGAGAAGCAGCTAAGGGGAGCTTTGCTCTTTCCCTTCCTCTGTGGGGATCTGGTCTTCCAGCCAACGTACACTTGTCACTTCCAAAGCTGGATGGGCTTGAAGGATGGCCTGGAGCTGTTCCAAGAATATATATCTTAAAATAGCTGGGGCTCGTAAGGAGAAATATGCCAGCACATGAGTGCAAGTGGACATGTGATTGTGATATGTTGGAGTGAGTGTGGATATCAGCTGTGAAGCAAGACAAGGGTAAGTGTTGATAAAATGCAGGATGTTATACCTCTTGTTCCGCACGTTCCCGTGGGCATTATTCAAGCTGCGGATTCTGGAGCACACTAAGACATGCTGTAGAGTATAACAGATGAATATGAATCAGTGTAGTATGCAGTGCTAGGGAGGATTTAGAAACATGGATAGCAACTAAAGCCTCCTGATCGCATCAAAGTCAGTTTCACATACATGGTGCTGTTGTAATTTTATGCTGTAGGAGCTGGTGATGTCTACTTGATAAGAGGACAATTTCTCAATGACGACAGCCTCTGGTGCAATTTAGGGACAGACACCCAGGTCATGAGCACTGTGAGCCAACTTTTGCAATCTCACCGAGAGCAGGGGCAATCAAGCCAAGAAGTAATGGTACTTGTCTGGCATAGTGATATACTCTTCTCCTTCTCCATCTTCTCTTCTTCAGGTACACTCATACGTGATCCCAAGAAACTCTTTCACCCACATTTGCAAGCTGAATCATAGTTTGAGAAGACACATGTTGAAACAATTGCTTGTAAGAAAGGATGTTGGTCACAAGGTGGCAGATTACCACGCTCTTATGGAGAAGCCTGATTATAGTTCTAAAAAGCACAGAGCGGCAAAGAGGCAAGGGAACTTCAGAAAGGGGTGTGTGCCAATTGTGAAGCAGCAGAAAGAGAAATCAAGGAATCAATCCCAATTGTAATTGCACCAAAAGCCATCAGATACCTAGAAATAAACCCAACCAAAGAGGTGAAAGATCTGTACTCTGAAAACTGTAAGACACCAATGAAAGCAACAGGAGGTGACACAAAGAAATGGAAAAACATTCCATGCTTATGGACTGGAAGAATAAATATTGTTAAAATGCCTATACTACCCAAAGAAATCTATATATTTAAAGCAATCCTTATCAAAATACTACCAGCATTTCTCACAGAGCTGGAATAAGGAATCCTAAAATTTATATGGAAGCACAAAAGACCTCGAGTAGCCAGACGAATGTTGAAAAAGAAAAGCAAAGCTGGAGGCATCACAATTCCAGACTTCAAGATACATTACAAAGCTGTAGTCATAGAGACAGACGGTACTGGCATAAAGACAGACACATAGATCAATGGAACAGAATAGAGAACCCAGAAATGGACGTCAACTTCATGGTCAATGAATCTTCAACAAAGCAGGAAAGAATATCCAATGAGAAAAAGATAGTCTCTTCAACAAGTGGTGTTGGGAAAACCAGAAAGCAACATGCAGAAGAATGAAACTGGACCATTTCCTTACCAGATACAAAAATAAAACCAAAATGGATGAAAGGCCTCAACATGAGACAGGAAATCATTGAAATCGTAGAGGAGAACACAGGCAGCAACTTCTTTGGCCATGGCCACAGCACCTTCTTACTAGACATGTCTCCTGAGGCAAAGGAAACAAAGGCAAAAATAAAGTACTGGGACCTCATCAAAATAAAAAGCTTCTCACAGCAGAGGGAACAATTAACAGAAAGGGGTGCATGTGAGTGTGCACGCATGTGTGTGTTGAGAATGATGGATACCTTCCATGGCCACAAGTTCTAAAGGTCATGTAAGTGCTGCCTGTCCAGCAGTGCTCTCTCATCACAGGCCACCTCCTAAAGAGGCCCACACAATCAGCATGATAAGAATTTTGAATTGACAGTTGACATCACACACCAGATCTTATGCCAAGGTGATTTTTTCCCAAGGCAGTGATCCCAACCCTGTTAGCACATTAGAATCACCTGGGTAGTTTTTTTTTTTTAACTACCTCTGCCATGAGAGATTTTGCAGGGTTTTTGTTTGGACAAGTTATTGGTTGGATGGTTGTTTTTGGTCTAATGCGGGGCTCAGGCATCATTCTTCCTCCAAAGGTCCTCAGGCGATTTCAGTGTGGCCAAGGTTGAGAATCAGCTAAGTAATCTACAGCAGTGTCACTCAAAGTATGGTCCACAGACTTAGGGATGATCTGTGAACTCTGTCATTAAGCACATTTTTTATCTCGTTCAGCTGACATTATTTTCCACAGCAAGACAGCAATACTTTCTTGATGAAGAAAGCCGTGCATTGATTTACATTCTGGGACAAGCTCCTTATCTCGTCATTGACTTGTAACAAATAATTTCAGACCCAGACCTGATCCGTGGATCCATACTCTGAGGACCACTTCCCTAAAGATAGTGAGGAGGTGGGGGTCAGAGAGATAGGGAACAACATCCATTTCCAAAGTGAAAAAAAAGTGTCAAAGCCCAGCTGTGATGGGGGATATGCTGATGCCCAGGGGAGCCAGCATGGTGTTTCCCAGAGTGTATTTGTGCGACACTAATAGGTGTTATGAACAAAAAGGGTTTGGTAGGGTGCCTGGGTGGCTCAGTGGGTTAAGCCTCTGCCTTTGGCGCAGGTCATGACCTCAGGATCCTGGGATCGAGTCCCACATCGGGCTCTCTCCTCAGCATGGAGCCTGCTTACCCCCCTCTGCCTGCTGCTCTGCCTACTTGTGATCTCCTTCTCTATCTCTCTCTGTCAAATAAATAAATAGATTTTTTTTTTAAAAAAGGGCTTGGTAGCTGAAAGATGTTTACCACCGAACTGCCCAAAGTCAGATTCCTCATCTGTAAGACTCCGCAAAACTTTTAATATACTCTTATCAACTGAGACTCTCTGAGAGTAGTGTGGAGTTTGGGAAACCATGCATTTGACCATAGCTTCTGTCTTTTCACATAGCTATATGATCAGTGCTTCATGAAACATAATTTGGAAAATATCAATCTGCTAATCACTGAAGAATGTGTGAATGAGAGTATAATTAGTCCCTACATGCTCTTCAACCAGGCAAGCAAGTTATCATTTAAAACCAAAGCAGATGGGGCCCCTGGGTAGTTCAGTGGATTAAAGCCTCTGCCTTCAGCTGGGGTCATGGTCCCGGGGTCCTGGGATCAAGCCCCGCATCAGGCTCTCTGCTCAGCGGGAAGCCTGCTTCCTGCTCTCTCTCTGCCTGCCTCTCTGCCTGCTTGTGATCCCTGTCTGTCAAATTAAAAAAAAAAAAAACAAAGCAGAGGTGACAGCAGATTCCTGTGTATCTCCTGAACCCAGGGAGACCCCCATACACTCAAGTTCGGCTTCATTTGGGGAAACAGCCAAAAGTCATTCAGGCTATGTTTTTTTGGACAAGGAACATAGCCTACCTGGGTCCTATCGTGCTGGGTCAGAATGGCATCTTTTCTTAAATGGTTTATCAACTGGTCATAAAGAGAAACAAACAAGAGGAGTTACTGTGCTATCTTACTATGCTACTACTACTCAGAAGTAATGGCTTTGAAGGGGGCAGTACCCATATGGATGGACGGGATTTTCAAGTATTGGCACTTAGATGTTCACTTTTTTTTTTTTTTAAGTCAAAATCATCACCATACACTGTCATTCATCCAATGGACCTTTCGGAGCATTTTCCCAGAGCAGTGTTAATTTAAACAAAAGAAAACTTGAAACAGGTCATCAGCATTGGCTGATGGGAGAAGAAGAAGCAGGAGAAATACCTGCCTTTGATATTAACCAAGGGAAACCTCAGGAAAACGTCACTGCCAGCTCGAAGGAAACACTGAGGCTTAAGTAAGAAGGAAGGACTGTTGCTTTAAGAAGCAAATCAGATTTTCTAGGAATGAATGGTTGTTCATTTCTACTGTAAAGGCCAGCCTGGAGATTGAGCCGAGAGGCATATAACTAAAAAGAGAATAATAAGTGCCCATCCTGGCCTGACATTGAATTACTGGTTGTTAAGTATACTTCCTTGATCAAATTAATGGTTTTCCAGAGAATAGAAACTCTCCCCAAAATATGACTTAATTTTGTTTGCTGCCATAGGTGGGAAATAGGACACAAGAGAGAATGTGCCATTACTGGTCTCCTAATGTTTTAGGACATAAGTCGCCTATTAAGAAATAGGCAACAAGGAACCGAGAGAAACACATCTGAATACTTTCTGGGGAGAGGATAGTGTTTACTCATTGCTAATCACCAAGGCCTTCAGATTTCCGGCTTTAATTTGTTTTCACTTTGGACGAATTTTAAAATCTTTCTCGTGACTCCGTAATTAAGCCGCCATTTGCTTCAATGAGCAAAGAAAACTCTCTGGTGTCGTTTTGCCATCGTTCAGGTAATACATCAAAGGCAAGGTGACCCCTAAGTCATAGTTACTTTGAAATTAAAAGATTAAGAGTAAAGTCTTTTATCGCTTCAGAGCCACCCAAACATATGGCTCCATGTTTTTCTAATAAAGTAGGAATAACCCTCCCGTTCTCACCCTCAAGGGTTCCAGATATGGAACCCAGTCACATCCTTTCTGAAAGTCAAGACATTTTCCAGGTGTCAAGCATCAGAGGTTGCTTCATTTTTATCAAATGACTAGTTCAAAGAGTATTAGACCCATTTTTCCTCAAAAGGCTTATTATTATTCAAATGAGGAAGACACACAACAGGAGACAACAAAGCTGAAGAATAAGTAAGGACGAAAATAAAGACACTTCCCTTCACATGTTCCTCAATATTCTTCTACTTTCTTCCTCTCCTACCATTTAGGCAAGACTGGTGGTGTTCACGGGGATGTATTCTCTCCAGGGTATAAAGAAAGCAAGACAACAACAGAGGAAGAGTCATTGGCACTAGTTACAAATACGTCCTCCCCCCCCATAACATTGGGCACATAATTTTTGCTTTCTTTTGGTCGGTAAAAGCTGCCATACTTCCTCATCACTCTGGAGCCCAGGTTCTCTTCTCCTCCAACCAAAATTACTATGGTTGGATGCCTCTCTGAATTAAAAGGTTAGAGATGTCCTGAGGCAGATGAAATAAATCACATGAAAACAAGGCTGTAAGAAAAAAGCCAAATACTTGATCGAAAGACAGTGGTTGACCAACCCCTGAGCTCCGTGATATTCTCCTATATTGTGTTAACTCCTTCAGAGGAAGAGGTCATCCTGTCCATCACCTTCACATGTGGTGGAACTGGTGGGCATCCACGGCCAAGTTCAGTTAAGGTCTCATGTTTTGGCCCAGAAACCATGAAAGGAACTCTCTCCCAAAATGCTTCACATGAGAATAAAATGTTTCCAAGTGTGGATATAGTTTAGAATGAAGATTCTATTTGTAATCAAGAGGGCTTTTATTTCTACTAACTGCATAATTTACTGCTGTAATCAGGATCTTTAATCCTAAAGGTGAATGCTGGAAATCCATTTCTTTTTCTCAGCAGATTTTCAACAGTATCAACCTGCAAGCACATATATCTCGGTGTGATGCTTTTGAACAATCTTCAGACATCAGTAAAAGCCCGATGACTAGCTTTCAGAAGTTACTCGAAATCAGTGATTTCATTTTGGCACACCCGACAATGAAAGAAAAGAATCAAGCTACAAGGATCCTATTTTCTCTTTTCAAAAGCCTCCTGGAACAGTAAGAAGGAAGGTTTTGGTAACAACCTCCACTCTCCACGTGGCTTTCTTTTAACAAAGAGCGTTGCTGGTCCTGGGCCACATTTGACTCTCAGATACTTGTATGTGTGTCTTCAGCCAAATGCCAGTACTCATATAAGATTACATCATAAGTGGTTTTTATGTAAATTATCATATCACTGAAAATCACAAGCATTTGGAACAGATTAAAGAACTTATTTTGGAATTGGCTGCTCAGAAATAGAAACCTGCTTTTAGCAAAGTGTAACATGGCTTTAGTGTATCCTGAAAAGCCAGTGGGATGGTTCCATCCTCCAATGTATTGTTTCACATGGCTTCTGAGAGCCCTAGACACGATCCAAAAATACCTTTTAAAAGACAGGTGACTGGGAACTGTAAATAAATGATCTGTAGCAAATCTCGGGCGGTCATAAACTATGGGGATAATCTGGCCCACACCAAGACACCACCGATCAAATGGAACACCAAGACTTTGTCTGTAATAATATAAAAATAGTTGGTCAATTTTTATCAGTTCAGTAAGAAGAAAATTAATTGTAGATTTATCATAATACATATGAAAGCTCTTTGATCTAATTTCATCACTTCTAAAACTTACCCAATTCAAACTTTAATTTTCCTCCCAAATTTCAATGAAGTTTTCATTTTTCACTTGAGGGTTATATCAAAATCACCTCATTAGAAGAGGTCATCCTGTCCATCGCCTTCACATGTGGTGGAACTGGTGGGCATCCACGGCCAAGTTCAGTTAAGGTCTCATGCTTTGGCCCAGAAACCATGAAAGGAACTCTTCCAAAATGCTTCACATGAGAATAAAATGTTTCTAAGTGTGGATATAGTTTAGAATGAAGATTCTATTTGTAATCAAGAGGGCTTTTATTTCTACTAACTGCAGTAACATGTTACAGCAGCTATAAGAGAAAACTAAAGACTGGACCCTACAGCATTTAAAAACCAGTCTTGCCAACATCTTCCAGGTTGCCAGAATGACCACTGAACCCTTCCAAACCTGTGGCTACTTCACTGCCTGGAAATGACAAGCCTTGGTATCCTACATGAAGTAAACATATTAATTTCTCAATACAGTTTCCTTATTTATCCTAGATCTCTTCCACAGCATCACTGTTTTCACCCTAAGATCTTCTGGACCCTGTTAATTTGTACAGAGATCAAGTGTTTTCATTTCAAGGTCTGGTTTCCCCATTAACTTCTGGGACCTTTTACGAAGCAGGGTATAGCAAAACTGTAAGCTGTGTTTTTCAAATGGTATTCCAGAAAGCCTGTAATGAGTCTAACACTATTTACTAATAATCCATAGGAGCAAGGAAGGAAATATTAGCTTCACTATTCCAGAGGACCTGGAAGGAGAGCAAGATAAGGAAAATCTTCAGTCTGAAAGAAGACAACGCCCATCATCAAAGCATACAGGTAAAACGATGACAGTGACATTAAGCATGATGGCAGCCACTCAACATGTAGATGAAATGACAGATTAAAAACAATCCAAACCTTATATAAGGAGTTTTACTGCTATCCAGTCTCTAAAGAATTCTTCCTATCTAAAAACATTTGTAACAGTATTCACGGTATGCTCCAAAGGATAATTTGAAAGTTCACAGATCTTGACAAAATTGTACGTAATAAGAAAGGGTGTGGGGGTTTAAATTTAGGTTATTCAACTGTATTTTTCTTAAATCTGAGTACTGTTAAAATGATTTGAAGTAACTTTCTAAAGCTTGACTGAATTTAATCAGGTGCTTCTTAAATTGCTTTTCTTCCTCTAACCAAATTTTGTTTTCTAGGCTTATGTACAAGTACAAAAACAGTACAGTATCTGTAACATATATGTTCAATTATGTTATATATGCTTAATATATATGACTATATCATTAAATGGTATAGATCTATAACACAGACACTGCTTTTGTATGTGTGTGTGTTTATTTGCAAGTATATGTAATTTTAGAGAAAAGAAAGCAGAAAATATTGAAATGCGTTATAAAGAGTAAAGTAATTGTCACCGGTTGAAAGTTTTTTTTTCACTGAAGCATGAGCTCAAGCCAGTATCCTCTCTACCAAACCACCAAAAGATTCATTTTACTCACTGTGAAGGGTCACCATCTACATCTCCAGATGAGTTCACTGTTGACATCAGAACTCACCTCAAATTAGACAGCTTGAATACCAAAGCATGCGTAGAAACAAATGCGAATATACATGAACACTGAAAAATATATGCATCTCCTTTTCTGCCAACGAACATTTAAAATTCTGTGTGGAAGCGAGGAAGTTGAAATGGACACAAATGGCAAAGAGCTGACCACATTTTGTCCCTGTTTGATATATGAAAAAAAGTGAGGGGAAATGTCTGAATACTCTCTCTAGACAGATGAGTTGCTTTAGAGAGAGGTTTGTAGCATGGGTTACGATGCACATGCTGTTGACCTCGGTTTAAGTAGCGGCAAGTAGAATTTTCCAAACCTGGACTTAAGCTGCAAAGGAAAACAAACTACTCAAGAATGTCCTTGAGGCATGCATTTCACTGTGGCCAAGTGCAACTGGGCGTGCATTACATGGGACGTCAGGGCCTGCTTCAGCGGACTAAGTAGACCATGAGCATTCTTCAAGCACAATGCAGAAGCTTTATGGAGTGGAGGAGAGTCAGAGAATTTGGAACCATCTTCTCATTATGTCCCTTTAGAAGTGTCATTCCTCAGCCGACTGCTGTTTCAGGAATGCAAGTGATGGGAACAGACTTGGCCGGATGTTGGCCACAGGAGCAAGCAACTTTAGCAGCCAAAATGGCGCAACGGAAGGACAGCAGCTGAGACCGGTTCTGCTGTGAGAAGCAGAAGGCCGTGCGCGCTGGGCCCAAGATGACTGTATTATACAGTGTTCCTTCTGAGCCTGCATAACACATTCACCAGCGAGCCAGGGGCCTCCTAACTCTGTCAGGGGCCGAACGACACACAGCACACCAGAGGGCAATGCACAGTCAAAAAGAAAGAGAAAGAAAGAAGAATAGGAGAAAACAAGCAAAAACACGCGTCCGTTGGGCACAAACCTTCGGGCTCTGTGTTTTCTTTGTGGTGTACTTGCTTCAGCGGGCAGCAGAAGATTTCGTGACACTTAGCACGAAAGGGGGACTCTTTTTTCTTTAATTCCGCAGATTGGATGGAATCTTGTCGTAACATAATGTACTCCTGTGTGCCAGGGGGGGCGTCATCCCGAACTGTGGTCACCACACAACAAAATGAACTCAAGTTAGAGCTTCAGGAAAGCAGCGAGCGTCTTAAATCCCATCTACTCCCGGGGAAGACTAAAGAAACAACATTCCTAAGAAAAGTTTCAAAGGAAAATGTTTACTAGCTTGCTGACGTTAGTTTTAGGGGCTGACTTTAAAATAATAAAGCCCTGGGAATAGCTTACTCGACTCTACAGACCTCTGTTCCTAGTACAAGGAAAAGGTAACGGTGTGAAACTGTGCCAGAAGTATCATAAAACACTTTAACACCAATAACCACATTGTACCTAAGTAAACACCAAGTAGCCCTCACACGTTGCACTTGCAGATATAGTAGAAATATGGGCAGGCTGAACTGGCTGAGGTCCGCCAATTACCAGTGTATTTGCTGTTGCCTCTCTGTGGTCTCCTCCCCGGGAGAACTTGACTTTAGTGACTTTAACCCAACATATACCCAGACAGAAGATTCAAGGGCACTGCTCTTTAATCTTTGCTTTTCAGAGAGAACTGGGGCTGTCGCAGATATACGTGAGATATTCAGGACCCCTTAATGAGGACAAGAAATTGTCGTGAGCATCACAACCAACAGCAGATCTGGATCAAAGACCTACCTTGTTGAAGGGTGGGAGAGAGGGACCTTGTTCACCAAATTTGGCCTTAGATAGATTCCCCAGCCCCTCTCAGCTTGCCTTTTCTTTCCAGACCCTTTCTGCATTTCCTAAGCAAGATTGTGAATGTCTAAGCACTCTCTCCCTGTAAAAACACAGGGTCTGATTTGAGAGGGTCCCCACCGCAATATTCTTCAGCCAAAAAACCACCCACCAAGTGGGGTTGGGGGGTACAAATTCGATCTGCACTTGCAGAAACAGGGAACTGACTCCAGAATGGATTTTTTTTCTCTTTCACACCCTTCCCAATGAGGCCATTCCATTTTGCCAGGAGTGAGTCAGTGCCTTCTAAAGTTGTGATTAATGGCATGCTGACTCATCCTACACCCCCAAATGCATACACTGATACCACCAGCAACTTTCCCATCGGGAGAAGAACACTGTGGTGTTTGTAAAATATAAACAGCCTGTGGTAGAAATTTGGTGGGACCTGAAGCTTCTATGTTTGGCAAAACGTTCCCGGCTCATTGGCTGGGATTTTAACGACCTTTTAAGAACTTTCTTTTGTGTTGGGGTAAAAAGAAAATGGTAGAAAACCCAACAAAACTTTGAAATTAGCATTATGAGTTCAGAACAAGTTCTTGATGGATGGCTTGTATGTGGAACTGCTGTCTTCCGTTATAAGTCATTAAATTATGCAAGAAGGTGATGAATATTTTAGCCAGCTCTCTATTTTCCTCTAGCCTTCAGCAGCAGTAATCAAAAATATTATATAGGCACACCATCACAGTTTTTCCTGGCAGAGAGTCCCCTTCATCTACTAGGAATGTGACTAGAACTCCATAGAATCTCGTTGTGAAACGCACATCTCTGCTAGCAACAGCTGCTATTCAAAACATTTGCAACCATTTCCTGCTATGAGCAGAGAGTTAGGATAATACAGACACTTATCAAATTCCAGCATCACAGCTGAAGACCAAATCTGGTTTTACCATACAAAATATTTAAAGAAAACCTCCCAAACTTGGAACTCTTTAAAAAAAGAAACTCCCGGGACGCCTGGGTGGCTCAGTTGGTTAAGCGGCTGCCTTCGGCTCAGGTCATGATCCCAGCGTCCTGGGATCGAGTCCCACATCGGGCTCCTTGCTCGCCAGGGAGCCTGCTTCTCCCTCTGCCTGCCTCTCTGTCTGCCTGTGATCGCTCTCTCTCTCTCTCTAACAAATAAATAAATAAAATCTTAAAAAAAAAAGAAACTCCCATGATTATCTAGAAGCTAAGAGATTTCATTTTCACGCACTATGTATAAGAAACATATTTTAAGAGGAAAGGACAATTGGTGGATTAAGAAGAAAAGAATAGCTTTTTGATAATACATAGGGAACCTGTCATTCAGAAGCTCATGATAAACATCAGGAAATTGTCTTCCACTCTCATTTTTCAATAGCAACAATGACGTCACAAATGGGCATTGTTGGAGATTAATGGCCAACTGAAGCTAAAAGCCTTCTGCTGACTCTCTAGCCATCAGCTCTTTCCATATGGTCATTAATTCCCAGAAAATGCCTTGCGCTGCCATCATTATTGTTTAATTAGATACAACTGCTTATCTGTAACATACAACAAAATTCTAATAAAAGCAACATGCTGACTGATACAAGAACTAGCCCCTAAATTCATCATGATGGGGAAAGCATGAAGGTCACAAAAGTGCAGGATAATTGCTTTCCACAAAATTCTCTCTCCTGTTCTTTCTTAAAATTGAATTCAGTGAGTGCAAAAGGTGCCAAGATGAGAGCATTTAAGGAGCCATGTGAGTAATAACCACAGGCATAGAACATTTCCTTGGAAATTGTGAATGTCTGGGAGTTAATGGCTTAGCTTTGGGTCTCAGGCTGTCTCTATTCAACCCTAAACATCAGTCAGTTCAGGCGAAAGAGCAAAAAAGCCAATCTCTCAATGGCTTGGTGTCACATTGACATAAGAGCTAGAAACACTGTGGACTGTTTAACCAGAAGTGACATTGTATAGGCAACACCTCACTTGGGTCTATAAAATTTCTGAACTTGAGGATATTCTACATGAAAAATTAGAACAATTATATCAAATCCACTTATTCCCAGGGCTCCCTCAGCTAGGACATTGGCTCTATGTGCAATGGCAGCAACAGGACTGGCAGGACACTTCCAACAGGACCCCAGCGCTAGGGCAGGTGGGCACCTGAATTCTACTTCTCTAAAAAAGACATGAGGATACAAAACTTTCAAGGGATATTAGTTCTATAGAAGGGAGAGGAGGCTTGTAAAGTAGCCAGCTCATCAAAACAGGAAAAAAGAATGCAATTCTTTCCTTGGCTTAGTCCAATGTTTTCTGCCATTTTTCTTCTTCTAGTGCATTGCCTTCTTGCACGTGACCTCTATCCTCTGAAAATCACCCCTCCTTCTGTTCATTTGAGCCATTTGTCCACATTTATGTAATGACTCCTGCTGCCCTCCCCAACAATAGATTTATCCAATCTCGTGGGGAGACAAATGACTTCAGTGATTAGGGAGACAATGGATTTTCACGAAGCCTCCTCCAGTTTCAGAGGCTCAACTTGACTCTTCCAGACAAATAAGACAGTAAGAGTGGCTCATGGTTGATTTCTGGACCACAAGGCCCCATGTTTTGAGGAAGGTTGCTGAGCCCCATGACAACGGCTACCGGAAAGTAGGCCTCTGCTGGGAAATTGCACCCACATAGTCAGCGCCTTTGGCCTTGATCACCCAGTCCGCCTCCTCGGGATTGCAAAGTCCCACAGGGGTGGTCAAGAGTTGGGAGAAGACAAGTGCACACATGCAAATCCACACATTCAGACACGCAGACACTGTCAGGTGGCATACTCAGACATGGAAGTGACAAGAATAAGTGACTTTAGGGGAGAGGGTTGATTGTTATGAGCACAATTTATGAAAGAACTGGGGCCCGTTATAAAAGGTGTTCTATTGACTAACCATTTGGGCGGGCAAGTCTGCATCAAGAACTGGTTTCCCCACGGCATCAATGGCTTGGCACCAAACCAGCCCCACTCTCCTCTAGGTCTCTCAGCAATCACCAGCATCAAGGACAGGGATAAGAGGGGGCAGTTATGGCAAGGGAAGGGGATTTAAGTCTAAACCTGATGACCTGGCCTAAGCTACTCATGTTCATAGAGATACAGTATTCACATTTACAACTGAACATAGAGAAAGCAATGATTTCTAGCAAAACTTAATCACTGATAAAAAAAGAAATCCCAGGGGCACCTGGGTGACTCAGTGGGTTAAGCCTCTGCCTTTGGCTCAGGTCATGATCTAAGGGTCCTGGGATGGAGCCCCACATCGGGCTCTCTGCTCAACAGGGAGACTGCTTTCCCCTCTCTCTCTCTGCCTCTCTGCCTACTTGTGATCTCCCTCTTTGTCAAATAAATAAATAAAATCTTAAAAAAAAATCCCAGGGCGCCTGGGTGGCTCAGTGGGTTAAAGCCTCTGCTTTCGGCTCAGGTCATGATCCTGGGGTGCTGGGATTGAGCCCTGCATCGGGCTCTCTGCTCGGCGAGGAGCCTGCTTCCTCCTGTCTCTCTGCCTGCTTGTGATCTCCGTCTGTCAAATCAATCAATCAATCAATCAATCAATCTTTCTAAAAAATCCCACTGTGGGGCACCTGGGTGGCTCAGTGGGTTAAAGCCTCTGCCTTCGGCTCAGGTCATGATCTCAGGGTCCTGGGATCCAGCCCCACATCGGGCTCTCTGCTCAGCGGGGAGCCTGCTTCCTCCTCTCTCTCTGCCTGCCTCTCTGCCTACTTGTGATCTCTTTCTGTCAAATAAACAAAGAAAATCTTTTAAAAAAATAATCCCAATGTAATGTACCTATCTTTATCCCTATTTTAAAAAAATCCAGTTGTTTTACTCTATAACTTTTACCAATAAATACAAATATTTAGTAGTATCATAAACACCCCCAACATCATCCTCCATGTCATTCCAAACAAAATTTCTTGAGAGATTACTAAGTGCAACCTCTTTGCCTTAAGGCATAAGCATAAGGAAAATAAAGCTCAGGAAGGGGACATACCTTGACATGTCACAGAGTTACTGGAAAAGCCCAGCCTGGAAGCCAGGATTCCAGTGTGTTTACCAGCATATCTAAAGTAAGACTGCTCTGTACCAACACTGTATATTTAAAAACTCTTCAATATGACTTAGCTTTAAGGATCACCCCTGCCTCCAACAAAGTTCCATCGTTCAAAGACAGAAAAGCAACCAGATATAGCCTGGGAGACCATTTAGATAATGTCACGTATGCACCTGCTCCCTCACCAGGCCCCTGGGATTCGAGAGGTTTGCTGGCTTCAAGCTGGAAACAGTTAACAAGCCCCCAATTATTTGATGATGCTGTTTTTTGCTTTAAAACGAACTCTTCAAGAAATGACTCAACATAATTAATGATACATGATTTTAAATCACAGCATATCTGAGATCACCAGAGCGATGGAAATGAAATGATTGGAGCTACCAATCAAAGTTTTTAGACATATTTAAGTGACTCCAAGAAACAATTACATAAAACACCTATGAATCAGAAAATGTGGCAAAGTACACACATTATCAAATGTCCTTGTCTAATGAGAAAAAAGTAAGAAGAAAATCGAGTAATTGGAAAAAATTACTCTTCCATGTCACTGAGCACCTGTCAGGCTGAAAAGCACATTCAGCCACAGAATATTACCTCAAGACCTCCATTTTGCCTTCCAACTGTCTATTACTTATCTGTATATGATATTTAAGCTTTACTGCTACAACAGATACAATCACGATGGCAGGTGTAAATGTAAATGAGTGACTTAATTCTCTTAACAGAATCCAATACTAATAATCAACATAAAAACAACTTTAAAATCCTTCTAGAAATTTCAGTTCCCTTCTTCTTGGCAACCTCCCCCATCTCCATCCAGCCCTCTCAACCATGATTAGGACTTCCTCCAATTTTTGTTTGTTCCAGTTTTGTTCTTTTCCTGGTAGAATGAAATGTGGACTCTCTATCACAGTAGCTTCCCTTCTCCTCAGTTCCATCAACACCTCTCTTCTTCTTACTCACACTAGATTCTTCCATTAGTGTCTACAATACGGCAGCTTTTTCCTGCCTGAAGGCTTTACACTTGTTCACCATGACTCCCGCTCTATGTCCTTCCAGGTTCTACTTAAATGTCACCTCCTCAGACATGTCTTCTCAACTACCATAGGTAGGTCTGTACTTGTCACGACTGTAATGTTTAAGTGCATGCAGGTACGTATGCACATATGCATGTGTCTCATCTCACTCTCGCCACAAGAACACAAGCTCTCTCAGGCAGGAACCTTATTTGTCTCGTTTATCACTCTACAGCTTTTTGGTTATCATTATAGGCTTTTACTGAAACCTTAGGTTGACAATTATTTTCATACATATGTCTTTCCTTCACAACTTGAATGGAAGCTCCCAGATGGCAAGAACCATGTCTTTTGGCATCATCTTTGCTTTCCCTAATGTCCCACAATGCTTTGCACGCATAAGATCACTCTCTTCTGGGGATAATCATGCCTCCACTGAAAGTGTGTGCTAAGAAGGTGGCTTCGTAAATGGAAGGGGTTCCGCACATTGTCTGGCCACTGGCAGGCACACAGCAGTAGCAGCCATGGAGGAAAGGCTGTCTGAGATGGAGATGACACCGTTGAGCATGGCACTGTGGCAGTTAGTAAACCAGGCTCCTCCCCGCCCCAGCTCTGACTCACTACAGACCTTCTGGGTGACCTCTGGAACGCCACTTCACCTCCAAGCCTCAAACTTCCCATTTCAAAAATAAGTGATGGCTCCTAGGCCAGTTTCTTTGGGGGCTAGATAATCCTTTGCTTTGAGAGGCTGCTCTGTGCACCAAAGGATGTTTAGCAGCGTTCCTGGCCTCTACCCCACTGGTATCAGGAGCACCCTTTCCCACCCTGCCCCAGCCAAGTTGTGATCACCGAAACCATCTCCAGATATTGCCAAATGCCTCTCCCTAGCAGGATGAAGGCAAAATCACCTTAGCTGAGAATCGCTGGACTTGAGGATGAGTAAAGTCCCTCTGGTTTAGAAAACTCTTTGTAAAGAATAAGCATCAATCCTGGAAGTCCTGCTGTGATCTGTGGAGATGCTCAGTGGCCTGCAGGGACCTAGCTGTTCCATTTGGGGAAGGAAAGAGAGGAAAATGCACTGGGGAGCATGCCAATCACCTAGGCAACAGAAAGTCTTTGACTGGCGAGATCTAAAGCATGACTGCTACACACGGTGGGGTCATTACTCAGCCTAAGGCAAAGGCTTTATCCCATGAACGATGACACGGGGCAGCACCAATGGCAAGCATCCTCAGGACCTGTTGGGAAAAACAGGTGGGGCCTGGCCAACCAAAGACCTGGCTCAGGTTGGGGTGAGAGGCAAGAAGACAGGCTGGGAAACCTTCTCTGACCTTATCCAGGGAGCTTTCTTGAAGCCTGGCCTTTCCATCTTCTAAAGGCCCAAGTCACCAGGGAGGATGTGTCCTCCTACTGAAGACATAAATGAGTCCATTAACAAGAAAAGTGTTAGCTTCCACCAGCAGAGCAGAGTGTGCCTTTGGAGGTCCTGTGCCCCTACATGAATGACCTGTAGTTTATCCCTGCTGCAATTCTGAGCACATGAGGAATAGCAAGACCACAGAGAAATACACTCCACCTGAGCTTACCGGCCTTGCTGCCCATCTCAATGGCACAATCCGAGGAGTTGACACCAGCCTGTTCCTTACACGTTGTCCCCCTTTATATCCTTGCAACCCCCTGCCATGCACCCTGCTCAAGTCCCAGTCAAACTGAAGCGGCTGTCATACTCCTCTAGAAAGCTCGTGGAGACACAGACGGCTGGGCCCCCTCCCTCCGAGTTTCTGATTGAGGTAGTCAGGGCTGGAGCATGAGTGCTGGCATCTCTAACAAGTCCCTAAGGGCTGTGACTGCTGGGCAAGGACCACATGTGGATAACGACAGCCCCAGCTGTTGGTTTGCCTCTCCCAGCCAACTGCATTGTCCTCGGCCCAGTGCAAACACAGTCTGAACCACTGGTTCTCAGCTGTGGTGGAGCAGGAGTGGGACCAGGGGAGCTTTGACAAAGTAAGATACCCATGGTGCCAGAGCAGATCAATTAAACCAGAATCTGCAGGCTGGGCCAGAGCCCTGGTAGGTTTCCAAGCTCCTCAGTTGAATCAAGGGCACAGCTAGGGTTGTGAGCCTTTCTGCACTATCCCCGGTGAAAAGTGCTCTTTCCTCCTTGAAGAGCAGGCTCTGGCCTCCAGTCATCTTACTATTTCCATTTCTTTCCATATCTCAGCCCAGCCTTGCCACATACAAAATTGTACAGCCGTCCACATCCCCACGTAGCAGCCCCATTCCAGCATGAGCTTGTTCTACGGTGGCTTGTCCACAACTCTACCATAGCCTTAATCCACCCCTGCCCTCTGTCCATATGATTTTTTCGATATGACTCTCTCACCACCCAGTTTTGTTGAACTGAGTCAAACCAAGCTCTATTCTTATTAACGCCCCTCAAGGTCCATGTCTTGGGCTAGTGAGAACATGTGACTTTGCCTGAAGCCAGCCCATGATGCTTCATCTCACTACCCTAGTCCTTCCTCCTCAGCTCCTCACCCTTAGGGTCCACACAGTTATTTCAAAGTTTACATATGCTACAGTCTCAACCATGGTACAGTCTAAGCTCACAGTCACAAAACAAAATGGAGCCAAGAATTCATCGGGAACTTCATTGGTGATTGGTTAAGTATGCGGGCCCTTCTTACATGACAACACACAATAAGGAATTTGGGCTACATTTCCCAGAAATTGCTTCCTTGAACCCTGTAATTCAGGGGTTCTCCACCCTAGCTGCAGAATCAGAATCACCTGGGAAGCTTTTATAAAATGCTCACCTCTAGAGATTCTCATTCAACTGGTCTTATAGTGGGGTACGGGTCTTGGTAGGCCTTAAGAAGCTTCTCAGGTGTTTCTAAAGTTCAGCTGAATGGCAAACCAATGTGTCTAATTGAGGGAAAAAGAGAAAAAGTAAAGCCACAAGTGTAAGCACGATTGACTGTGAAGATGTTTTCCTGAGCATAGAAGGAAGAGCTCTAAAGAAAGGAGGACTTTCAAGTGCTAGGCCCCTTAATTAAGTCAGGAATACAAATGGATCGCTCAAGGAGTAAGTTTCAAAAGCCTTAAGGAATGTGGCAGGGTGTATTGGCAAAGGCCTTACAATCAATCTGCCGTGGTTTCAAATCCTAGCTGTTTTTAAAGGAGGGCCCCGAACCAGCCGCACATATATCACAAAGGAGCTTGTTAGAAATGCAGACTTCCAAGTTCACACCAACAGAATCAGAATCTGTCTTTACAGAATATTCTGAGGTGACCACTGGGCACCCTGAAGGCGAGACATGCCAAGAACAGTGGATGGTGCACATTGGGGACTCTGTTTGGGCTCGTTCCCTTCTCCCAAAGCCCAACAACAATTTGGCAGCACTTCAATGTATACTCATGGCAACCCTGCCATGGGACAGAGGAAAGAGCTTGAGACTCGGGCAACCCCTGCCACCTCTGCCATGACCTTGAGCTCATCTGTTTCCATCTTTTACAGGTGACCAAACTGAATCACAGTGGTCAACAGGGCTGTTGTAAGAATTAAAAGAGATGATGTGTGTGGAAGAATCCAGCACAATGCCTAGCCCTCGATAGGGACTCTGTATGCACAAAGTCCTCCCTGAGTATCAACTGAGGCAGAATTCAAGTTAACGAGGAAGTGCCTTTCCCAAGCAAAACACGTCAACTACCTACATTCTTGCTAGTCTCCACAAGGCTTCACACAACCTTCATTTTAGTTTTCTAACCAAAGTAGGGGGATTGGCCCACAGGAGAAAAAAGAAAAAAAAGATGGCCGTGCTCCTCACAGAGCAGTAAACTGACAAATGGTATTTCTTCTGGAATGACACTGGCATTTCTCAAAAATGTTTGAGACTGGCTTCACTAAAACATTTTATTTGGTCTCACTCATCTTGTTTTTAAAGCAGAGTGCTTCTGGCACAGTGTCTTAAAAGACTGAAACTCTAGGGGTGCCTGGGTGCCTCAGGCTGTTGAGCGTCCAAGTCTTGGTATCAGCTCAGCTCATGATCTCCCAGGTGTGGGACCGAGCCCCGCGCTAGTCTCCGTTCTCAGCGCGGAGTCTGCTTCAGATTCTCTCTCCTGCTCCCTCTCTCTCAAATAAACACAATCTTAAAAGAGAGAGAGAGAGAGAGAGAGAGAGAGAGAGAGAGA